>WMED01006572.1:5510-18352 GCA_019650415.1 Pipa parva
TGATTTCCTCAGATATAATAAGTAATTAGATGAGATATACAGCTTTAATCAGGCTACATAGTGAAGCTATGCAATAGCAACATCTATCACTAATTTCGTGCAAAGTATTCAAATATAAACCCTTATTAGTGCAGTTAATTTGCATTGTTAATGAAATATGTATCAAATACAACAAAAAACAGGCCCAATTTATAATGCATTGAATATGATTGTGATAAAATGTAACATATTGTTGGAAATGAAAACCACAGATAAGAATTTGCTGCATTCCCAAGCATGTGACTGTTTGTGGCAAACACAAAATGGTAAATGTACAGGGTGAGGAGGTAAAACGAGATCTGCCCATTGAGAGTCACAACAGTTGATTCCCCCTTCAATGTCTAAGTGTTACTGAAAGTAAAAATAATTATTATACAAAGGACTGCCTCCTAATAACTAGCAGTAACATACAAATCTTCCAGAAAGGTTTAACAAATGTAAAATAACAAAAAAAATCTATTTTTATCATTAATATAACATTAATATTTAATTCTCTAAACAGTACAAGCAGGCTTTCATGTTTTTGTGGTGTTTAACCTAACAAGACATATGACTTGATATTGCCAAGTAAGAATGTTGCCATTTTTTTGTCAATAAAACCAAATAACAGCGATAAAATAAGTGCAAGTCTGAAAACCCAGTTTTGATCATTTTTGAGAATTGCCCAATTTTACTTTTTTATACATAAACATATCATGGGCGAAATTTATTAAGGGCAAAATTTATTAAGGGCGAAACAATCACCCAAAGTTACCGCACAATCGGAATTCTGATCGCACGATGGGAATTTCGTTCGATTCCCGATCGCACGATGGGAATTTCGTTCGATTCCCGATCGCACGATGGGAATTTCGTTCGATTCCCGATCGCACGATGGGAATTTCGTTCGATTCCCGATCGCACCATCGGAATTTCGATCGATCGCTCAAAATTTCGATCGATCGGAATTTAACTTCGAGCGATCGTTTCGCCATTAATAAATTTCACCCATAGAGTTAAATAATACAAATCTTTCCCCACCCTGATATAGCACAGTGCCACAATATAGGAAAGGTAGGAAACCAGTGAAATACCATTTACCCCACTGACAGCCTTAAAAAGTACGTGCATCAGAGGAATATTCCAAATGGCTCTCCATACATTAGCAGTATTCAATACTATACAAATAACAAGAATTTAATTGCTTTATGTTGTTTTCGTTAAGGTTTACATTTCGAGGAGGATACAATGGGAATACTGATATATTAATGAATTAATAAACAAACAGGAGCACAAAATGAAACATCATAGATCTGTCAGCAGACAAGTCATCGCTCAGTCTCATTCACCAAGTTAAAGGAGCAGAGACACCAGAAAATGATAAAATATGAAAGAATTAAAATTTTGCAGTTTCACATACTTGTGTAAAAATTATCTTTTATTTAAATTCCTGATTTCTACTACTGTATGTTTATTTTCCCTTTTTATGGTTGCAGGTCACACGTGCAGGTTTAAAGAAAAGGTCACTCTTACCTTAATTTGTTATAACTGGTAAATGTAGGTGATAATATTCCTGAAGTGCCCTAGAATGCTCCAATTTATAAAACATGGCTGCGACCAGCGATAAATAAAACAACCAAAAAAATAGGAATTTAATTTCTGAGGTGATATTTTTAATGTTTAGGAACAACTACAAGCCAATTAAAATCATATTTCTTTTTGTGCATTAGTGGCCCTTTAATGGATTAGTCATTCATCCAGACACTCATATATACTCCTGTATATATACTCATGTATATATACTTTTACTTGTTTTCCAGTCTTATTCGTTCTTCCAACAAGGAAACCTGATGTTCGTGTCATTAAAATAAGCTCTCCAATTTCTCCAGTTTTTCTGCTGTTTGTCAAGTACGTTATACGTCAAGGGTTTTAAATTGTTTAGCTGTGAGTACTCCACCAGCAGCAGAAAATGGAAATAAACACTAATAATGCAGATCTTAATTCAGCACCTAGCGCAATCATATATTTCCCAATGTGCTGTGCAGTATGCAATGTATTGTATACAAATGAAGCTGCACTACATTCTGATATGACAACATTGAATCACAGTAAATATATATATATAAATATATATATATACACACATATATATACATATACTGTATATATACATACACATACATATACATATATACACATATACATACATATACATATATACACATATACATACATATACATATATACACATATACACACATATACTGTATATATACACACACACGTATACTGTATATGTTAGGCTTATTAGATGGCGACAATTTAACACTCCACATAATTCAGTGAAGATCAGAAGTTTCTGTGATGCAGGTAATTTTCAAATAGTTTGTGATATCACAGCAAATGTAAGCGCCACTTTGTATTTATTTGTCACAATTTCATGGACAATTAGGGTATTTATCATGTGTCTAAGTGACAATATGCAGTTTTGACTTTCACTAATGATAGTGGTGAGCAGGGGTGTCCAAGGCAGGGATCCTGCTATTATTCTGGGGTCACTGTACAATTTATGCTACTATTCAAATGGTGACAATACGAATATCCATAATGCTACAAACTGGCAACATTGTTTTTTCTTAGGTTAATTCATGCATAGTCAGTATGATGTTATCAACGTAGAAAAAGATAGCTATAGTGTATTGTCTAGGTCAGTGGTCGGCAAAGTGCGGCTCGGGCCGCACTGCCGAAGCCACGGCCAAGCCCCGCCCACGACCGCCGACGGCTCTTCTGATTGGCTGTTGGTGGTCATGGGGTCAGGAGAGGGCACGCCTCCCTCCTCCGGCGGCTCAGAAGATCATTATTGCTGCCGGAGGAGGGAGTGAAATGGCTCCCTCCTGAAAAAAGTTTGCCGACCCCTGGTCTAGGTTAAATACATCTGTGTTAAAAGGACATCATTTTATTCAATTTGTCAAATTTATGACAAATTAGCTTTAAAGAAGAACTATAGTCAGATTACATCTTTACATAGGCAGTACTATACGTTAGTGAGAAGCATTTCTCCCCAGTAGATGTTTCATCTGAAGTTGGATGAGTTATTACGCAGCACTGATAAACTCCTGAATGAGGAAATGTGTGTGATTATAACTGCTAAACATGAGAAGAAAAAGCTGTCTGACTGCTACTGGTTAAGCAGTGAGCTGTCCTTATGGCCTCATTAGCCATGCTTTGTTTACATTCCTGGAATGCAGATTACAGAGGACTTTGGCTCAGTGGGCATGTGTTAATTAGTAAGTAGGACAAAAAATGTCCTGGGGAGGGTTCCCTTTCACGGAAAACTGTCCAGTACACAACACACACACATTTCCTGGTGTGGGAATTTTCTAGTGCTGTTTCATCTGAAGAAGGATGATTTATTACACATCTACTGGGGAGAAATGCTTCTTACTAAGCTATAATACTGTATATATAAAGATGTAATCTGACTATAGTTCCCCTTTAATACAGCACTGTTATTTGTCCTCACAATACAATACAGTGGGTACGGAAAGTATTCAGACCCCTTTACATTTTTCACATTGCAGTTATTTGCTAAGATTAAAAAAGTTCATTTTTTTGCTCATTAATGTACACTCTGCACCCCATCTTGAAAGAAAAAAAAACAGAAATGTAGATATTTTTGCAAATTTATTAATCAAGAAAAACTGAAATATCACATGGTCATAAGTATTCAGACCCTTTACTGTGACACTCATATTTAACTCATATGCTGTCAATTTTCTTCTGATCCTCCTTGAGATGGTTCTACTCCTTCATTGGAGTCCAGCTATGTTTAATTAAACTGATTGGACTTGATTAAGAAAGGTACACACCTGTCTATATAAGACCTCACAGCTCACAGTGCATGTCAGAGCACATGAGAATCATGAGGTTTAAGGAACTGCCCAAGGAGTTCAGAGACAGAATTGTGGCACAGATCTGAACAAGGTTACAAAAGAATTTCTGCAGCACTCAAGGTTCCTAAGGACACTCAAGGTGAACTTTTTTGATCTTACCAAATGGCTCCAATGAAACAAAGAGTGAAAAATTTAAAGGGGTCTGAATATTTTGTGTATCCACTGTAATGTGAAATGACAAATTGCAAATCTTTTTGGCTATACAAATTCATTCTCTGATTAAAAAGTTCCAAAATTCCTACATAATCCTTCTTGCTAGAGAATACCTGGACATCAGATTGTTTAGACATGAGATTATATATTTTATGAGGCTGATAAGCATCAGTATTTACCTTTTAAAACTCATTTTATGTGTCTTTTATTATTTTACAAGGCTTTCCTTATAAACCTAAATACCTTAAACAAAACTGCCAAACGTACTGATCTATAAAGAGAAATCAGAACTTCTTGATGGCCAAATAATCAAGTCGTCTTGATTATGTTGGTTCATTTTTAGTTGAATGATTAATTCCAGGCATCTAGTATGCATTATTTGCCTTAATTTTAGCAAATGAGGAGGACTAGATGATTGTTAGTTATGTCATCTTATGTCAAACTGCAGACTTGAAAAAGTATGTACTTTCTAATTTTCACATCACCATTTGATAAGGATTTTTAAATCGAGGTAACATTTATTTGATCAAAAAATATAGTCAATACATTGACATGACAGTCTGTTAATGTATTATTCTTATCTCATTTAACTACTCTATTTATCAAACTTTACAATTATCAAAGAATCCTCCATTTTCAGAAATTATAGTTTGGAATACTATCTTTCAGTTAATAGGGTTGATTGGATTGTGAGCTGGATATTATGACAACCAGTCAGTCCATCAAAGTCAGCAGTTCCCCATATCTTCACTGCATTATATTTCTACTACTTTAAAGTATGCTTTGGTTAACTGTCCTGCTGCCTGTGTTAATAACCTTTCTGTTTCATTATTCCTAGTACCCTGCATGCCTCTCCCACCTTGGCATGAATACATTATTACATTATACTGAATTTCATAAGGCATCAAGCACTTCTCAACATCTTCTCAGTTGTTCTGCTTTTCATAAATGTTCCTCTTTGATCCAAATATCTCTTTAATCCATAAAACTTCTTTATATTCATCCATTACCCAATGTCTGTGTTGCTCTGCACATTTTAATCTCTCTATTTGGCAGTTTCCAATCTGTCAACTCTGTGTCTAACATCTGCATCTTGCGGTGATCTCATAAAATCACATTATATTCTACTATAGTATCATGTTATATGTGGCTTATTATATGTAGGACAAACAAGCAGACCTGTAAAAATAAGGATTGGCGAACATAAAGGCAATATCATAAACAAAAGTGACACCCCAGTGGCCAGACATTTTACTACCCTTAGACACAATATAAGTCAGTTAAGAAGGAGAGTATTAGAAAAAATTGCTATTCCTATGAAGGTAGTAAACAGACAGAAACATTTACTCCAAAGGGAAAACTGGTGGATACAGAAACTAAACACAGTGACACCTAATGGTCTAAATGAATATATCACACCTTCAAAAGCCTTTTGTAAGGCTGTTCTTTTTTCATACGTTTATCTTTAATAACCTTTACATTAATGTATCTTGCAGGAGTTTTTACTAAGACAAGGACCTCCTGCCCGTGCAGTTGAAGATATTTGTAAGTAAGATTATAGTGTATAATATATCATTACAGGAGACTAAATAAGTTATTACACACCCCATAATAAAGTTTCAATAACTGCACTTTAAATAATTAACTTTTTATGAAATTGGATTTTTATATGTGTATCACTTTACACTACTCACAATGTGGTTAATGTTTTCCAATATGTATTGCATATATATATATATATATATATATATATATATATATATATATATAAATACTACCACTAACTGAATATATGTTAATATGATGCCAGTAAATTGAATACATGTTAATACCACTAACTGAATATGCGTTAATATAATTGAATATATGTTAATATGATGCTAGTATGTTAACTGAATTGGTCAACCTGCTCACATGACCACTGAATGGGGAGGGGTTTTACCTTTATTAAGGCGCTGGGTTAGAGTGTTTGTCCACTTGAAAAGAGGCACTCCACCTAAAACATGTTGTGTGTAGTTAATCACCCAATAAAGGGTTTGCAGTGATTGCTGCCTTTGGATCCTTTCTTCCACTACCGTTTGTTTGTTTGTGTAACTATTATATGAGAGTTAACATGGCACTCTTGGAAGTAAAAAGGCCAAAAACACTATTCTGATTCCAGTTCAAACACCTTCTTACTACACGTTTATATTCCACTATAGTATAATATCTATGGGAGTTGCCAACATAGAACTAGGATAGGATATCAGCTTATCTAACTAAATTGTGAAATATATTGATATTCTTACACAAGTATTCTATCCTGGTTAGATCCCATTGCCTCAAGCCAGCAGTGGACATGTTTATTTTAAATCTTCAGATGACTGGCAGTCTGCTGCATGGAAAAGCATTTATTTTACAATCTTTTTTCTTTTTTTTTGGGGGGGGGGGGGTTATTTTGTACTCTACGCCTTACTAACCGAGAAAAGTAAATTGTTTGATTTAATAGAGTAGTTTAAGCAGGTTACTCCTATTTAAATGGCTAGAAGATGTATTGCATAGTAAAAGTTGTCACTGTAATAATTCATGTACACAAATTAAGACAGTAGAGAAAGAAAGTACTTGGAAATTGCTCTCTTTGCATTTTTACCACTTGGTTTGTCTCCTAAATCACTGCATATGAATAACTGAAAGCTTTACTGAAGCTGCTGTTATCAGAAAATACACCTAACAATACCCTGCTGGTATCAAGATGTGTGCAAATGGTTGGTTCCCTTCCCTTCTGTTGATGGTGCCAGGCAAGCAAAGGTCAGAAATCTGTTAGACTGCACCTATACTGGCATCCACGATGACTATTTCATTTCTTAGGAGTACGGTTATTTGCAGAAAATATAGAAATAGCCTACAGTTTGCTTGAGCCTGCTCGAAATAGAAAATATACCAATTTCAGACTGTCACAATAAAATTAACATTTTTTATTATATCTACATTTAATACTTTACAGTCATTTAATGTTACTCAGAAAATCTCCTAGCCACTCCAAAGCTCTGTAACAGATAATAACCTGTTATGTTAAGAGAGAATACTTTAGTTTCTCTATGGGCATATCACAGATAGCTTCCTTCCATGTAAGGTGGATGTGATAGATGGCTATATACATGGCTGTATACATGCAGTTGAGGTGGGGGTAGAGTTGGCTATAATCCACTGGTTTATTAGATTAGATTAGGTTTATTTATTTGTCACTGGATAAGTACAGTATATCTGATGATTATTCATTGGACAGCAAGTCATAAATCAAGTGGTTGAAGCATTCAACTTTAAACTCCAAGCCAGATAATAGTTATACAGTAGAAAACATTAACAATCATAAGATTTCATGAATAGAAATTAACATAGATAAACATATAAAAAGGAATGAGGTACAAAGAACCAGTTAGTAAAGTTCCAACTAGTCCAGATGCAAACAGATCAATGGCAACCGAGAAGGGAAGAATAAATGTTGTGCAGTTAGTTGTTAGTGTCTTGCACAGTTACATGTAAAAGGCTTTGTCTGTAGTTACTACATCTACACACACAAAAGTTTACATATACAGATTCTAGTTGTAGAAACATGAATTAAAATACGTTCCAAATATGAATTCAGTAAGTGGATAATAATGCAATTGTGCTCTAATATTGTACTTTCTTTTAAATAGCTCTGTAAGAGTCACTGCTTCGTACGTATTGTGAGATCTATTTGAATATAAAGCTTCATGTTTGTCACATATCTTCATAGTACAAAACACTTCTAATAGGCTCATCAAACAAAATATATTCGCCAAAAACAGAATCAACCTAAGCATATGATTATGAATCACACACATTAAATGTTAAAATGGATATCAGAATGTTTAATATTTGGAACATCTGTTCAACTCACACAGCAAAACATACTGAAGAATATGTGACATTTTATGTGTACCAGTGGGATCACACACTTACATTTGTGACCAAAATGGCTATCAAAAACAAAAACACTGATGTAAAACAACCTACTATGTTAACTACTAGGTAGTAGACACTTACTTTTTGTGCCAAAACAAAAATACTCCACCCATGGTCCCACCATGTACCTCACCCCTCCAATCTTATTAGTCAGTCTAGAGGTCCACAAAAACTAAATAGCAAATGTTAAATAGGTTACATATTTCTGGACCAAACATAATAGAATTTTATATCATATATATTTTGTTATATTATTTAAATATTTATATAAAACATAATATTTCAGTATGGAAATATTTTGATATATTAAATGTTAAGGCAAGAAACCTGCCTCAAAGACTTTAGGATATGGGTTCAACACTAGTTCGTTTTTTTTTTGTTTTTTGTTTTTTGTTTTTTTAACATTTTGGCAATAAAGATCAGTATTACAGCCTTTTAATGAATACATTATTTTTATAATATACATATTTCTCCTAAAGACAATTGAAAAGCCAACAGTAGGTATGAGAATGGATATGTAACAGACATGTGGCTGGAGAATATACATGTTATGCGCATCAAAGAATGACAAAGATTCTATTCCTTTTACTGAAGTTCTTTAAGAATCAAGAAATATCAAACAGCAGAGATGGGGATATAATAATGGAAATCAAGTAACGACACAGTGTGCGTGACATAGTATTTGGTATAATCAATGTGTCCTTAATAAATGTATTCAGATGGTATATTATAAAGGTCAGCATACATCTGGTAAGTGAAATAGATCATAGACAAGTTTTCACCTGGAAAAGTCGAATAAGATATATGAAAGACTAGGAAGAAAGAGAAATTTGTCATTGATCTATAAGTCATTCAGAGCCTTAAGCAGGAATGGCTTTTCATGGAGTAAAGTATTGCCATGGAATACTATGATATTAATTGAAATTGATGATTTTAAGTTGATTGAAAATGGTTTGGAAAATAAATCTACTAATAAAGCAGTTGCCTTCAGCATTTAACATAACTATTATTTTAGGATTTGCCTAAGCAATGACTACAGGAAAAAATCCTTTAGTACTATGAAGTGAGTATTCTATAGCTAATAATCAAATATTTATCCCTCGACTTCTTTCTTCCAGACACAGATACACTACCACAAGAAACTTCAAAAACATTTAGAAAATAATAAGATGGTTCAAAATTCCAAAGGGTCGTGCATTTACTGCAATATTCAGTATTTAGTTGCATCTAGGAAGTTATCAGTCTGCAGCTCTCAGAAAAAAAAGTGCTGCAATTTAACTAGACCAGGGGTCAGCAAATTTAGACGAGGAGGGAGCCAATTCGCTCCAGCGGCGACATTTTTTTTGTAAGCCACAAAAGGGGGAGAAGTGCACTCTCCTGACCACACAACCAGCCGACGGCAAATCAGAAGAGGCATCAGAGGTCATGGGCAGGGCTTTGAAGGTGTGCTCCGAGCCACAACAAGGCAGCTAAAGAGCTACATGTGGCTCGCGAGCCGCACTTTGCTGACCCCTGAACTAGACCAGCAGGGGGGAGAGGTCAAGGGGTGGTTCGCCGAGGGCGTCAATAGGGCCAGAACCATTCCTGACTTTAATAAATCTGGATGTTGTATAAGTCTGCACTTTGAGTATTTTTATGCTCTTCATTACATGACTCCACGTTGGAAAAGACATCCTACAGTTTATTTATCACTGCACCATTCATCCATTTATACTATGTGTACTCCTTTGTGTATTTGGTGAGTGCATTTGCCTCCGGTGGCTGGCTGTGTTTTGTAGTCATTATTCTACAGTGTTTATTTCTCACTTTGAGCACAGAGTTTTATGTTTTAATTACTTGTTTTTTTGGATTTTTGTAACCGTATATACTTGTGTATAAGTCGAGGTCAGTTTTTGGGCCAAAAATTATGAAATTTAATATGACCTGTGGATAAGTCGAGGAAGGAGTGGGGGGCTGTAAAGTGTGTGAGGAGCTGACTGATGGTAAAGCATTGTATGCATCAGAGACACACATTAGCTACATACACTGCATCACAGACACACATTAGCTACATACACTGCATCACAGACACACATTAGCTACATAGACACACATTAGCGGACAAACAGATCACTTCTGGCTCCCAGCTGATTACCTGTCCCCATACCTGTAGAGGCGACTCTGCCTTGAGGAACTGCTACTGGCTTTACAGATGGGATACCACCAGCTGTAACATTTGATGAACTACGTGAGTGTTTAACTTTCTCCCTGTCCCTTTCACGATTTCTGTCACGGTCCCGGTATATTTTACTGGCTGGCCGCAAAGTCCAAACTGTCAATGCAGTAAGCCCCACATTGGTTGATTTCTCTTTGACTGCTCTTCTACTAATATTAAAAGTACGGGTAAATATAAAATTAAACTGAAGTAATAGGTGGAGCCAGCCGATATCAGCAGAGAAGGAGGAGCTGATTCCTTTTACTTTTGTCTGGGAATGCAAATGTTAGTTATTAGTGGTACATCCCTAGATCACAAAGGCAGGCATGATCATTTTCCACAACCTCTGTTATGTGCACAAATATGTTTACCGCATACATCCACTTTAAAAGCAAGGATACACGCAAGGAGGAGAAACTACCGGTATGTGCGCCTAGGCCCCCCAAACACCGCGAGTGTAGTAGTACCTTAGTGTATTATGTTCTTCTCTTTGGTCCAACCTCCCAGAGCCTACCAAGTACACTGGGCCCAAGCTTCCTGCTTTTGCTTGCCTGCTCACTGGGCACAATCAGCGGCCATTCCCGAGGAGCTACTAATGGAGGAACTGCTGGTTAAACCACCCGCCTCCCGGAAGTCCCTAGCCTGCTCTGTCTTTTTTTTTTTTTTTTTGCTCTTATACCATATATATGAGTGTATAAGTCGACTACATGATTTTAAATGATTTTTTTAACCTAAATTTCTCGACTTATACACGAGTATATACGATAAGTATACAATAATGCTCTAGGGGACTTCCTTTGTGTTTTTCCCCCATTTTATTTTTAATGGTTTGTGCTTCCACAATTTATTCTCTAAAGTCCAAATTGCCTTGTAAAGGTGTGAATTTGCCAGCTAAAGACAGTTGCAAAAGACTTCTACTGTCGCAGTCGCGTCTTTATAATGAGAATATTGTCACTGTCACAACTTTACTATGAAAATATTATAGCAAGAACAACAACTTTAAAAATTGTCACGGTCACAACTTTATAATCAGAAAATTGTCACGGTCACAGATTTGCTAGGGGAATTCGCTGTTTGAAAATCCGACAGTTGAATTCTCACGTTAGTCAATAACCCCCTCCTCTTAGTGACTGGTTTGGTTAACAAATTCACGTACTGGATGATTTTAACATTTGTTATTGAAGGCTATGTGTTTTTGCGGGAAATAACAAATATTTCATAATGAGAAGAGAAGATCAAGAGGATGTTGAATACAGATGATATAGCTCAGATAAAACAGAATAGAATTCACTGAAATTTTACTACATAAACTGTAGTCGATTGGATGGCTATGGTGCTGCTCTCAAAGTAGCATAACATTTATTTATTCAGGGTGCATATTTATATTGGACTTACAATCTAGTCTGCCCTACACAGTTACACGCACTGTAAAAGGCAACCATTGTACCAGAAAGAAATCCACACTAATTAGGGGTGAATATACAAAACACCATGCAGATAGCTTACAACATGTAACTGAACCCAGTATCCAGTGCAACAAGGCAGCATGTTACTGAGCATCACACTGGCCATACCCAAGAGTAGCAATATCTAAAGAAGGAATACATAAGAGCAAACACTACAGTACAGATTGCATAGTGATCTGAATAGAACACAATGGATAAAGATGAATAAATATAATTCCGCTTATTTGATACATAGCTTTCCTTCAGTGATCATCATCTTCATTTATAATTCAAGCCTCTATCCATCAGTGGCGAGTTACAAATACAATATAAACCGATGGAACAATTGGAACCAACACCATTTATTTTATATGTTTTTAGATCCAATGAGATTTGAGAGTGTAGTTATTTATCAATGTATTTAATTATAATTGTATTTATTGTTTATTGTCCCTTCTGAGCACTCTAACGCTTCTATAAGATATTTCCTCTTTAAATGCATCAATGTATGTATGTATATATATATATATATATATATATATATATATATATATACACACACATACTGTATATACATATATATATATATATATATATATATATATATATACATACATATTCTTCATGATGTGAAACATATAGATCTCTTTAATTTAGCCAATGCACACAAACATGTTTCAGTTCCTGACAAAGGTTTCCAGGAGAATTTCCCAAGAGCAGTAAAATATTGATAGCCTGAATGGTTAAATAAAAGATTGGTTTATTTCACATTATGACTGTATACATGTGCAGGCAAAACTAAGATACAGTATTAAAATAACATAATATAACAAAAAGTCAATTAACACCAGAGGTCACAGTCTGTTCTACTCATTTGTAGAGAAAACACATAATAGTTAAGCATTTAATAATAAGAATGTTTATAAAGCAAGAGATCAAGTTTAAAAATCATAAATATCACTAAAGTGAAGGTTGCGATATATACACACACTAACTGTTCCATGGATGAATACAATGCAGAACTAAAGAGTTTGGGTGAATCTAAATGGGGAGTTAAAGGGGCACTATAGTGCTGATATAACTGCACACATACAAGTGCTGGTCAACGAATTA
>WMED01006573.1:0-18352 GCA_019650415.1 Pipa parva
TACAGTGTTTCTCTCTGTCATCTTCCCTGTCAGCCTGACTTTACTTTCCTGAGTCGGGTGGGTGTGGCTAAATGATGATTGACATTATAGCTCCTCCAATCAGATCTCTTAAATCGTGATCTAGCAGGGATCTGATTGGAGGAGCTATAATGTCAATCATTATTTAGCCCCACCCACCTAACACTTGTTAAAGAAGAGGCAGGCTGACAGGGAAGATGACAGAGAGAAACCCTGTATAAAGGTAAATTTTTTAAAATACATATATATTTGCAAAAAAAGTTTATTTCATTAGTAGAACTTAAATTAGTATTAGTTTTGAGGTGACAGGTGCACTTTAAGGGGTGTTACCTCTGCGGTTTTTAAACACTTGAGGTGGTTTAAATACGAGCTTAGACATTAGATCAGTCATTACTTTATCAGTACCCTTAGTGGAATATCTTTTTCTACTTCTTAGTTGTGATTGGCATTCTGGGTTCACTGGTGTGAATATTTATGAGATTATTTATTAAAGCGAGAATTTGAATGTAGAAGTGAATTCTCATCACTTCGGGTTGCTACGCTCTGAGGGGAGTAGTTATCAAAGTCTATATTGTCGCGTAAAGGTGTGAAATCTACAGTTCTCCATACGTATTTGTGGATTCAGATTCAAACTCTGCGATATAGCTGCAAATTCACCAGCTAATAACAGTCGAACACTACACAAATAGATGGCTACTGATGCGGTTGTGACTTCATTATGGGAACCCTCTGTTTAGTGAATAAGGAGTAGAGAATAAGCATAGCAACCCGAACTGATAAGAATTCCCTTCAACAGTTGAATTCTCACTTTGATCAATAACCCCCCCCCCCCTTAGTCCACACAGATCCTTGGTCACCAGATTTTCTTATTGGAAGAATCATTTGCACTGCAGTTGCAGCTTCATTTCTGATGAACTGACAGTAACACAAATGCTGAAATAATCAATCAGAAGCAATCATTTTAGCCACTCAGATTGCAACGTTTTTAGTCGGCCTATTTCAAGCAGAGTATGGACTAATGCTGACAGCATATTAAACTCTACACTGCATCTGTGCAGAGAGATTATCTGCCAGGTGCACTAAAGGGACAATCTGCATTAGACTGTATATGCCATACACGGCTGTTTCGGATGTGCATCGTCTGTATGACTTACACAGCACAGATAACATTTTCATAATCACTGGATTAGAAATGAATTCTCTGTTTTACTGGTTGTTTAAATTGCAGGAGTTTATAAGCACTGAACAGGGAAAGTCCTGCATAGTTCATTAATAAATCAGTTGCATTCAAATCTGCAGCCTTTATGAACAGTATGATTTGTATTTCTGCCAGTTAAAATACATATGGCTAAACATTCTGAAAGCTATCAATGAAAGTTTAATACTATCTGATTGTGCAGATAGTCTTTCTTTTATAAAACCACTTATTACATCATTACTTTTTTTTTTCTCTTTATTTCAGGGTGATAGAGGAGAACCAGGTCCTGCTGGTCCCTCTGGACCTCCTGGAAAACAAGTAAGTGCAATGTTGAATATTGATTCTTGGAAGTATGAAAGTGTTAGCTCTGTATTAACTAATTAGCGGCCCTTGTTCATCTACTACTTATAATTAATAGAATAGCAGAGCACAGGTTGAAAAACAATATAATTGGAATGGGGAAGATCAATAGCATTGACTGCATAAACCAAAAACAAGTAGCAACGGTGAGAAAGATGTGCTGTGTCTGGAAGTAATGAGGACCAGTATGAATAACCTCTTTCAGTACTGCGGTGGCACTATTTACACAGTCGCAGCAGAGAGGATATACTAGGGCCTGCCTGAAAGAAAGCACTGTTGATGAGGAATGTAAACCTTGGGGATTGGAACTTGCAAAGGAAGCACAGAATAAAATAACAGGCAGCGTTGTTTGATATTTTGTTCTTTAAAAACACATTCTGCATTTGGACACATTGAATCTATTTCTTTACATAAATGCAGCAACACGTATATACTCAATTCTGAAATTCATGTTTGTTTATTTTTAAGGGTCCTCAAGGAGATCCTGGGTTTATCGGATTGCCAGGTCCCCCTGGTCTTCCGGGACTTAAAGGAGACAGGGTAAGAGATCATGGATTGGATTGTTTATGCAGAGTTCTGGCCCAAAGGATGCTTGGCCTGTTAAAATGGTTTATCACAGAAATTTCATTATTACATTTGTATTATATATAATACAAATATATATATAATACAAATGTAATAATGAAATTTCTGTAACAGGCCAAGCATCCTTTGGATGTATATCTATGTACATGAAGTGATGGGAATTCATTTCAACAGTCTAATTCTTACTTTGATAAATAACCCCCTTTAGTGCGCAGTGTCTTATTGATCTAGGACCACAGAAACTATATATTTTTAGAATACTTTATGATTGTTGTTCTTATGGAATTAATGCATTAAATGAATTAACTGAAAAGAAGCTCAAAAATGTACAGTCAGGGAAGAAAAGAAACATTAACTAAAATGTGCACATTTTATTACAGTAATTATTAGATACACTTTTTTAATGGAAGGTATGAATGTACATTTAAAATATATTCATACTAGCTATGCACTGGTTCACTGATTTTTATTGATCAGCGTTTATTAGAATAACAGACATTTTTAGATTAATTTTTTTTTCTAAGTATAAAAGTAAATTATGGGAAATTTACTGACATAAATTCTATGGCCTATTCAAAGCATTGAACTTAAATGACATTTAGTCTAATTCAGCAACAACCATAAAAAAGCTGCATAAGTATATAAAATTATGTAACTCTATAATTATTGGTCATTCTTTACAATAGCTTTATTTCAGTATTTCTATCCCTACTATTTAAGGATTTTCACTGTCTGACTAATCACAGATTAATAATACATAATAATATATATTTCATGTAGACTGAGGTCAAATTAAGATATGAATTATTGCTGTAAGCCTGTATTAATGTTTTTGGCTCCGCCTAGATTTATTGCATTTGTTTGGATCTGTATTATGTGAATTTTTTTCTAGAATACTGCACTTCTGTATGTTTGGTAACACTTCTTACAAATTGCAGTGATCTGTTACAGTGATCCATAACACTGATTCTGCTACTTTGAGTGCTTCCATGCAGGGCCAGCGTCAGCACATGGCATAGTCGGGCAAGTGCCGGGGCTTTCAGAGCTCCCCCAGGACTTGCCCACCCCAGCACTTGCAGGTGCAGCGTTCTGTGCTGATGCCTGGCTGCTGGCTGCCGTCAGCACCCAACCCCCACCCCCCGCGGACTCACTAACCGCTCCAGAGTGTCTTCACCGGCCACGTAGGTGACGCCGTGCTCCTGCGTGACGTCACTCGCTTTGTCCAGCCACAGTGGGTGCCCACTATGGCTCTGTCGCCCAAGGACCCATAAAAACCTGGAGCTGGCGCTGCTTCCATGGCAACCATAAGCTTTCTTCAATGGGGACAATGACATTGCAGCTTCTCTAGTCATTCCCAGTATTTTTATTGTAAACTGGATGACCAAGGGGGTTGATGTGAAGATAACTTTGTTCTGCGTGGTTTAGTTATGGCAAATAAATGCACAAAAGAGGCAGCGCTACCAACTTAAAAAATCTAAATAAAAACAAAACATATGTGTAAAACACAAAAAGTAATAAATAGTCCTCCTTTAAGGCTTAAAAGTCCTGTTTGGACACAATTATTGCAGCCTCTTCAAATTTGGAAAGACCAGATCTTCCAATGTTCTTATGAAGTATATGCAACAATCCTAAAAAAGGCACAACAAAAAACACAAAAAAGGACACCTAATAGCGCACTATTAGGTGTCCTTTTTGCATTTTTTGTTGCTTCTTTTTTAGGTTTGTTCTATATGGAAGACATAGTCAAGTTTGTCACAATTCTAGCTTTCTTTTATAATTTAGCACACATCTTTTAGGCAACATCACTTTTTTCCTTTCCATTTAAAAATGTGCATTTTGCCTCATTTATAATTTTGAAAAAGAAATGACATTAGCTTACTTTCTGAGCCCTTTCCTTTATCTACATACATGCAAAACCTGTTTTGTCATTCTTTTAATAATGATTGTACATGCCACAGTCGATCATTATCATGCCTCTAAAACTGCTCCTCAAATGACCCCTTGACCAGAGCTGGCAGTGTGAAACTAGTTCATTTGGGTGGAAAGAATGTAGTCCAAATCAGAACTATCTGCAAGGGGGCGCAAACAAAAAAACACTAATAGTGCATTAAACCTCAAAACCACAATTTTATAGAAAGACCCAAACATCCAAATGTCTGAAGTACCCGTGCATTAGTGTAACCGTGTTAAAGAAATTTTGAATATTCATAAAGTGTGCAACTGTATAGGTTTCTTAAGACTCTTAAGAAACCTATACAGGCACGCCATGCTGACACTCAAGAATTAAGAGAGCTATACATTACCTGCGTAGAAGTGGATCCTGAGAGAAACCATTCTGCATGTGGAGTTTCAATTTGTTTGTACAAGGCCCATTTTATTTTGTGCTCTGGTAAGCACATATTTTACAAGAGTGTGATATGCACATGGTTTTTTGGTTATAGCACACTTTATGAATATTCAAAATATTGGACACCCATTGGTTTTTAAGGAGGCCTGCATTCAATATTGGACTTTTTGTTACTAAGTTTTTATTTTCTTATTTGCATTGTATACATATTTATTTGTTTTGCGCAGTTTGTATCACTGTATTTTTGAAACTAGTTCATGTCATGTGATGAAGCCTCATTTATTCCATACGGTGTATTTTACTCTAAAGAAGATACCCAGCCATAATTACTGTTGATCACAGCAATCTTCAGTAAACACAGCAGAATGGTTGCTGATGGATAATGCTTCAAGCCCCAGTGTCACCCATAACGGAGTGCAGAATGTACATAGGAATAGTAGCTCTGATATTGCAGACTGACTGTAGATTATTCAGCAGCACATTTTGAGAGACCCAGAAGTTGTTTTATAAATCATTGCTTCATGTCAGTGGAACTAGAAGTAAATAAGTAATTATGTACAGGTGAATTATAATTTACAGTTTATTTTCTATAATCTGCCAAAAATTTTAAGGTCACTAGAAAAAGAAAATAGCTGTTTGGTTTGGCATTGGCAGGGATTTCTGTGAATTACTTGTGAAAATGTCATGTTTGAATTTGATTTCCTGTGTTTCATTGGTTTGTTTCCCTCTCACTGCTGGTTGTAGTTTTCTATAGGCTGTCCTTTCCTGTCATCGTATTGGCTACCAGCTGAAATGTACAGTAGCCTATTTGCCTAAGATGTATTGGAAGAAGCCACCCAGTTGCTTATCTAGTAAATTTTTCAGTAACTCAGTCTTTTCTACTTCATAACAATCCATCCAGTTGCCCATGAACTGTATATCACAATAACTTTGCCCATCTGATGTATTGCACAAAGTTGCCCATCAAGTTGCTTCTTTTCCATACTACACAGCAGCTGAAGATGCCCATTTCTCAGATTTTTGCTTATGTGAGTGGTACAGGGTCCACCTCCTCTATATTTATTGAGCATAAATGCTTTTTGTTTTACAAATTGATAGGCAATTCCAATATCCTATACCCCCTTAGCCCCTATGTATTGAAGCCTGTGTGTGTGTAGAGAGGAGGATTCACAACTTGATTGGGGAGGATATGTCATGATTAAGCAAAGGTAGTTCCAACTAAGCCATGTACCTCAAATAAAGCAAATAGCAGCAGTGGGAGCAGAGCTGTATTATAACTGAGCATCTTGGGAAGTCATGGGAATGGCACACTTAGATATCAGATAATACTATAAATTACAAGCTATTGAATTACATTATATACTGTCTTGTGTATCATCTGTTCTATTATACAGATGTTATATATCACATTATCTCTACAGAATTAATTTAATAGATTCTGTTATTTTTCTCTTATCATTTCAAGTTAATGATGAAAATAATCTCTTATAAATTATTACCCTGCGTATCTCTGCATATCTATACAGCTACTCAGCGGAAGGAACATTTCAATATATTTCAGTTCTGTATGTCTTTGCTCATTATTTAGTATTATAAAGGGCAATTTATTGCTTTTTATTTTCTATTCTTTACATTTAGGGTGGAGTTGGAGAAACTGGACCTAAAGGTGAGCAGGTGAGATATTTTCCTTCCATTTTTATGGTGAAGATGCGTATTAAAGATAACAATGATTGAGTATTTCACTTTCCATAAAGTGTTTGTCAAGCTATGTTTATTATGGCAGCCATGTAGCAGATTGCAATAGAATGCTACACGAAAGAAAATTCAGAATTTAGTCTTCACAATAGCATTGGAATTTGCATTTAAGCATTACTGCCACTTTCCACATCTTTTGGAATCATATGTGCAGTAGGTTTGCTTTATTTCATATATGATTTCTTCATGCAGGGTGGTGCTGGAGAAGAAGGACTTGCTGGAGAAAAGGGCGAGCTGGTGAGACATTATAGCTGAATTTGTTATGCATGATCTTGTCTGTTATGATGGCTTTTTATGCAGTTAATATACATCTATATGTCAAAAGAAAACATGGCAAACAACACTGTAGGTCATGGGTCTGCAAAATTTTGTGCTGAGGGAGCCATATACGTGCGGCTCCCTCAGTCCTTTTGGATCCAGAGCTGCTGACGTCACATAGGTGACATCAGCGGCTCCGGATTGGCTAGCAACCTGGAAGCGTTGAGAGAGCTTTCTCTCTACAGCTCTTGCCAGCAGACTGTAATGAGTGGTGGTTGCACCACTCGTTACAGTGAAAGAGACAGGTATGGCCATCAAAAGAGCCATAGGTTGCCGACCCTTGCTGTAGGTACTAGCTTTTGGAAACAACCCAAACAAAACCCAAGTGTCACATAAATTGAAATAAAAAGAAAGGAGAGAGGGAAACAGGTTGTTTCAAGAACAAAAAAACGTGGTAGCAAAGCAAAAACTTTTTCACCCTTTTTTTATACATCTATATTTAATCATGTCTATTTCTATTTATCTCTTGATGTAATATTATGAATTATTTGAAAATGTTTATATACAAATATTGCTAAAAATGAGGTTAAACTTAAAAGTATAGAGTGTTTCTGCAAGATATTAAAAAGAGTAGAGCAGAAGCGCTTCCAAGTGCGGTATTTTTAAGGTTCATGCCTGACTTCCTTCCTTTCATAAAAGGGGCATGCAAACATTTTAGCAAAAGTGGGACTAAATTTGGGTGAAATAAAGATTGAGAAATGTAACTATTGACGAGAGACATCCTCTGAGATGAGAAGTTAATGGAAAGATATGGAATTAGACCAGCCAGGTTAACTCATAAGAAGATGTATGAGGAGAAAGGGACCCTACTCCTATTTGCTCTAGAAAAGTTCCCTGCTTCCTTGTTCCCAAATATGACATAGTTGCGAAAAGGTCACAGGTCCATAAAGTTTAATCTATTCAAAATAAAGAAATAAGTTAATCATTTTTGTTGGCCTGAGGTAGACAAAAAAAAACAAACAACATTTAAATCTTGGGCTAAATTACCATTGACATCAGATCCTACAAATCTTTATCCATAAGAGGATCCATAATCTATTCTTTTCCATGCCATGTTGTCCTTTAAAATGCTACAATCAGAGCCTTCTTCTGAGCCTGGTAGAGCTAGGTTTAAGTGGGGAGTTGAAAGGAAGAGTTCTTACTGTGCGTTTTTTAAATGAAAATTAAAATGGCAACATGGTGAATAAAAACGTTAACGGAAAGTACTTTAGGCTTCCATCTGTATCCTGCTGTGTTGTAATACTAATTCTGATTAGCATAAATGCCTCCGAATACCAGAAGCAATTAGCCACTTTCTCTTCTGAATACATATGAAAATGATGTTTCATTGCAGTTTCTCCCATTTACTGCTACATAAAATCAAAACCAACAGAATAAAAGCAAAGTGTTTTTCTCTATTTTTCCTATTTAACTATTGTAAAACCCAGTGCCGTAATCCAAGATTTTGCTCCCCCCAAGACATGTCAAATGCTTTGCTTTCATCAAACTCTTCCTGTATTTCACTATTTTTAATCTTTGTGTTACTTTTTTTTTTTTTCAGTCACAGAAACACAGACTTCTATTTACTGCTGTTTCTTTGCTACATATGCATGATTTTGGCATAGTACAGTGAGCCAATGTTTTAAGAAACAAGCTTGCCTTGTGTCTTTTTTTCTTCAAATAGATAAAATGGCCCATACAAAATGCTATATTAAGTAACCTTTTATCATTCAATTCTCCAAGTCACACTAACATGTCATTAGTTGAGATATTTCCACTGCACCAATTCTTTCATTCACTAATTTTCAGTGCCAAATGCTGAGACCAGACATGACATATATATTAGCGCCAACTCTTAATTTACTCGTTTTCACTTATTCATTTCCTGTCCTTTTTACTTTCTTCTGCTTGTAGATGTCATTACCTGTCTGACTCACTTTTAGTTTAAGAAGCTCTCCAGTATAGATTATCATTTTCGACTTTATATAAACTAAACGTTCACAGTAACTTTGTTTTTTTCTGACAAATATCAGGGCTGCTTTTCTTGTGCCATCCACTTTGACCTTTTAATCATTAAGCAGCTGATTTTCAAACTTTTCCACTGCTTTTTATTTGTCTCCTCCTTGACCTTTTGCCACCACTCTCAGTCAGCTTCTGTTGGTAAAACTATGTTATCCTTTGCGTTTCTGATTCATATCTGTGCTGCTAATACCTAAACCTTCATAATTCTTCACAAACATTGTATTTGATGATCTCAAATGTATATCCTAAAGATTTATGTATTAATAATTTGAACAGTCCTAAACTGACTTCCACTCTATAAAGCAATAGAGAACCTTCAAATTGTAGTGTGTTAATGTGAGAGCTACATCTTAGATATCCGTCTTCTAGAACATTTTTCTCAGAAATTTGAGGATCCTGTGACTTATAGAAATGTCCATATGCTCCATTCTATTCAAATATGTAATTCACTTTATTAACTATTAATTATGATGTGTTTTATTCAGGGTGAATTTGGAAATCCTGGTGCAAAAGGATCTGTAAGTACTGACAAGGAATTCTAAAACATTATGTACAGGGCAAAATTTATTAAATGCGGAATCTACTGCATGTGTGGAATTTTTACCGCACGATCAGAATTGCAATCGATTTCCAATCATGTGATCGGAATTGCGATCAATTTTCGATCGCGCAATCTGAATTTAACTTCGGGCGATCATTTTGCCCTTAATAAATTTAAGAATAATAAATTTCGCCCACAGAATCTTTCTGATCTTTTCCCTAAACAAGATGAAAAATACGGACCTTTTTGTGTGGGAAAAAAAAGGAATATATTTATTGAATTGGGTTTATGAAATTCAATTCATTTGATTTTAATCAAGATCTTTAAATCTTCAGACTGGAAGCCCTGGTGAACCTGGTAATCGTGGCCCAGAAGGAAGCCGTGGACTTCCTGGAGTGGAAGGCACTCAAGGATCAGCTGGTCCAAGGGGTATGCAAGGTGAACAAGGTGCACCTGGACTTCCTGGAAGCCAAGGTCCACCTGTAAGTAGTTTAATAGAAGAATTAGATTTATATTATTTTGAATACATGCAACAGTAATGAATCTATATCTATATATCTATATATATTTTTTAGGGTAGAGAACCAACAGATCAGCACATTAAGCAAGTCTGCATGAGGGTCCTTCAAGGCAAGTAAAATCAATACATATTACTATTATTGCATCAGCCCAATGTAGCATATCACAAGTTTTTTTTGCATTAGATGATAACGATGGAAGTAAGCTGTCTAATATGTTCTGTTTTGATTTCTATAGATCAATTAGCTAATTTGGCAGCCAGTCTACGTAGGCCAGAATCTGGTGCTGCAGGTCTCCCAGGACGACCAGGACCACCAGGGCCTCCTGGACAACCTGGTGATAATGGTTTACCTGGTCATGCTGGTCCTAGAGGTCTTCCAGGTCTCAAGGGACCCCCAGGTGAACTTGGTTTGAAAGGTCCTAAAGGTAAGAAAAGTCTGTTATTCCTATCAGGATTTCCTCTGGCTAACCAATCGCATACTTAATATGATAATCCAAAGTTTTTAGCTGCATTAATGCTGTCTTTTGGAAGTTAGGATATGCCTTTCTAGAAGTGTTGTTTTTAGTTTACTTTTCTAGAAATACTCAGCAAAACTTATAGGTATGGGTTATTCTGCTCATGGAATATTATTTATCTTAGTTTATTAATCTGATTAGAACCTGCCATATTGTTTCTTTGATGACACAATGAAAAGGATCATTCCCTTGAGTTTTGATGATCTAGTGCTTATCTACTTGTTTTGTGTTTTTTTCTATTATGATTAAAGATCTTGAAAGTACTCAAAATACATAACATAAAATAAATGTACCTGTTACATATTCTACATCTAGTGGCAAAATAGGATAAGTTTGGACATATCTCATTTCTTTAACCAAAAACTGTGATGGCTTAGAAGCATTTACACACTTTTTTTTGTGTGAATATCACTGAAAAACATCATAATTTAGTGAGCCCAGGTATTTTGTGGAACTGACTTTACAGATGTTCTCTTGGCACTGTAGAGTCACTGTAGACATGAATATGGATTTAAAAGAAAAACTAAACCACAGCTATATTGCAGATTCTGCTGAAAGCTTTTTGTCTGGCATACTGAACCCACAGCAAGACAATGCTGAAAACTGCTACTGAGTCTGTCTAATTGGGATATTCTAAGTTAGACAAATCAATACAGAATCAATCTTTTAGAGTCTTTAGTGTCCCTTTAAATTAACCTGATGGCTTATAGTAGTCAGTGCATATACATGGACCTGCACTTACAGCAATTATATTAAGCTACTTGGCAAGGTGGCAGTGACATCACAAACACAAAATAAATTGTTTGTTATGTTTATGGCAATCCAATGCATCTACCTCCATGTAAAGTACTACTGATTTGTTATACTTGAGGGCAAAATTTATTAAACTTGGAAAGACCACTCTCTTTGCGGAAACATTGTACTGGATTCATTTTTCAAAGTACAAAATAAAAAAAAAAAGTGTTTACTTGGCAATTTTTGGGCAGACTAGTGTACCTAATGGGTGACATTTGACACCCCATTGTTCAAAGTAGTTAAGTCTCTTATAAATGCCTTTATTTGTATTTGCCTGCTGAGATTTAAATATAAAAAATACATTAAGGACTGCATTTCAGTGCTTATCTTAGTACTGCTGTGCTACAAGGTACTGCATAGTATTTGAATCATTATTCAAGTATTTTTTTCTTTTGAAGTCTCCTATGTTTCAAGTATAAAAACAATGTGTTTATCTGAAAAAATACTGCCTTTTAATGGCTTTTTTTCCTTGCATATTCTAGCCTATCCTACTATTCAAGAGAATGGCAGTGTCTATTCAGTAAATGGGAAATATGGAAAATGCCGTATCACACATTCATGTAGCACATTTTTATTGTTAATACATTGTTGTTATCATTCTTTTCTTACCTGTTAGAAGTCATATTTCAAGCAGGATGAATGCACTTTGATGGGCTTCTTAATTTGTACCGTAACCTTTATTTTGTTGGAGAGAAACTGGAATCTCATTGATTATTTTTATATCCCACTGCGTTGTTCATTTTATTTGTATAGTTATCATCCAATTCATAATTCGATATCCACAGGGTGCCGTCATGTGGGTATAATCCATTGTGTGGGAAAAATAATGCGTTTAATAATATTAATGAAAAGGTTGCGATTGTAGAAATGAAATATTTTAAAGGACTGATCTGGAATGTCTCTGTCTTTTAAAATACAGTATTTAATTAAAATAAAAATGAACAGTCCAAAAAATGTAATTGCTTGATGAAATAATAATAATCTATAAAAACAATTGTTTTGTATATTTTAAATTGTTGTACTTTTGATTAGGTGACACCGGAGAAAGAGGGGATAGAGGATTGCCGGGAAGAGGTCCAAAGGGATTACCTGGTTTACCAGGTCTTCCAGGTCAGTACAGAAATTACTAGATGAATTCATATGCAGGACTTCTCAGTCTTGTGAAGATTATCAAAGGCTATACCAACGTTTAAATTAAAATGCCCATTTGTCTAAGGGTGATTCTAATTTTTGTCCAGTACTGCCTCCCGATTCTTGTTACAGCTGATTTTTTTTCTTGAGGTTCCAGTGTCACAATCCCCTTCACATCCACTTCCTCTTTGACAGCCATTATGTGAGCATGTGCAGAAGCAGTATTAGGTCAAAATACTGCTTTTGCACTTGATCAGATTTCATTGAAGAAGAGAAGACAAAAGAGAAGGAAATCAAATTTACTGGAAGCTAAACAAAAGTGCAGTTCTGTATCAAGAAGCAAGAGGTAGCGCTGGATGAAAGATTTGCATTGGCAAGTATAGGGAGACCACCCAAATCGAATCAACCCTAGATGAATGAGCACTTTAGTTCTTCTTTAACTTCTTCCTTAAATACAACCATCCTCTTTCTGCATATTTAATTATTCATAGGCTCATAAAGTAGTGAAGCACATCTTCTCCCACAATTCCAAAGCTGATGGTTATTGGTGTGATCTTATTTTTTAAGGAAAAGGCTTATAATAGGAGTCCTGTGAATAGCAGCATTGTAAAACTTCTACTGCATTTCTTGTTGCCTCTAATTCTTTTGATTGACTTCAAATAACTGGTTCTTCATGTAGTTTGTGTCTAAAGTCAATATTGGGATAGAGCATTTTTGACTACAGCATCTGGAGTGTGCAGAACTCTAAATTTATTTTAAATGAAAAATGGGTGTATGTATAATTTACATACACGGCCAAAAATTTACACAGTACTGTACTATTCAACAATACAATTATAAGACAAACATGGGAAAAGTGCATTACATAATGCAAGTGAGTAAATTACAAGCATACATCATTTTAAGTGCCAGGTTGTGATTGACACAAGAGAAGTGATTGTGTGTGGCTGGCAAATGCTCATAATGTGTATTTTTCAAGCATAAATGCTTCAATTCTCTGCACTGGCCAACTGCATTTTAACTGTACTCATTCCGTACTACAGTACATTATTTCTATTGAGCAAATTTAAGGGACACTTAAGCTGCTAAGTTCTTTCTATTTTTAGGCCACCTAGTTTTAAATACAACAAGTGTTAAAATGACAGGTTTAGGAATTCCAATTTTGCAGATTAATCATAGCTATAGAAGAAAAAACAAGCACTTGGAGCCTAGGCTATCAGCCAATCCTAACAATTTCTTCTGTTAACTCTGTGCAGTCTGTTACTTGTGTGCGTCATTTAAATGACTAAACAATGTTTAATCTGGTTTAAGATGCTTTTCTTCAGTCTTTCCTGAAGAAAGTGAAAATTTATTATAATTGGTTTCAAGGGGGAGCATGCTCAGTTAGTGAGCTTAGCCCTTGACTAAGGGAGAGGGGCTAGGATTAGCTCTAAAAAAAACTCTTTTCTAAGTGTCTGTTTTTTTCTGCTATTGATATGACTATTCTGCAAAATCAGTAAGCCTAAACCTGTCATTTTAATAGTTGTTGTTCTTAATACTAGGTGACCAATTAGTAGAAAGCTTTTTATTTGAAGGCTTTGGTGTCCCTTTATGCAGAACATAATTTCTAGGTGATTGCTCATCAAATGATACAAATAGCTTTCTTTTAACATACCCAATAATTTGCTACCTATTTATACATAGTGCTTGTGTTTTAGTGGCCCATTAGATATTTGGAATTACCCTTAGTTATCACCTCAAAGCATTTTTGCCAGTCTAATATATGAATAAAGAAGTCTACAGAAATGAAGGTTATGTTAGTGGTTTATAACAAACCCTACTAGATAATCTAATGTGCCTATCACTACTGTGTATTCCTAAGGGGGTAATTCAGCAAAGAGTGAACTTACCCTCCGATCCTTCACATCAGTACGCATAGACTGTTACGTGTTCACTGATTCCTACACGCGGACATCAGCAAACGCTTTAAAGGGATTCCAGTCTCGCGAGGCGTCCCGATTTGAGCCTCGCGAGCTTCGCCGAGACTGGAATCCTTTTAAAGCGTTTGCTGATATCCGCGTGCAGGACTCAGCAAACGCGTAACAGTCTATGCGTACTGATGCGAAGGATTGGAGGGTAAGTTCTCTCTTTGCTGAATTGCCCCCTAAATGTGAGGATTCAACATTATCTCAGTACACAAATATATCCTTCATTCGGGTAGTTCTTTAGAAAGTTTTAATATAAAGGAAAGTCCCAACACCAATTCCACCTTTCCTATTCCTCATTTATGTGACATTGCCTATTAAATGTACCTTCCAGTCATTCATCTTGTGCAACTAGATTTCTGTATTGCTCACTATATATCCGTATTACTAATTTAAGGTTCCCCTATTTTGTATTTATAATATGTGAATGTTAATGCTGTATATCACTCTCGGCTCCCTTTTATATAAATAATATAAAACCATTCTCTTTACACCTGTTTGCATATATTTGCATATATTGATGTCACTATAACCACTGATTATTTTGTTACATGTACCTTTCGCACCATTTTATGAAAATATAATATAGTTTTTAATTTCAATTTCGCTCCCCAATTAAAAAAAACAAAACAAAACAAAAGCAGAGATTATTTCATAGCAGGTAGAAATGAGAACATCTTTTGAACTTAAAGAAAAACTTCTTTTTTTTTTTCTCTTGATTATTAGGTGAACCTGGTAAACCAAGCTATGGCCGGGAGGGACGTGATGGAGAGAGAGGACCACCCGGCCCTGCTGGTCAGCCTGGAGTACCAGGATCTCCGGGCTCACCAGGACCTGCAGGCTACTGTGATCCATCTTCATGCAGCCTTCAGGCAATTGCTGCTCCTCAGTCTGCCAAAGATTCCAACATGAAAGGGCCTTGAACTAACTCTTAATACCACGTTACTGTCTGCACTTTCAATATGACATCACTGAATGGAGCAGTTGGTAAACAGTAATAACCAAGGCTCTTCATTCTGATAGCAGGCATTAACTTAACTTTGAACGTGAAAGCAACAAGGATCTTACCATATTTGGAAAATTGGTGCTTAAAAAAAAAAACAGATCTTCAAAAGTCATAGGCAGTAAATTAAAGATAATATTGTTGTAATAAGAAAAATGTATCTTACAACTGTCCCGGGTCGTCAGATATTCCCCAAGGAAGAAGAATTATTTAGTTTTTTTTTACCTCAGATTATAGAAAACAACTATTTAAGAAAAACTATGAGACTAGGATCCGACAAAGAACATGGATATCATAAAAAAAATCTAGAAGATCATTGAACAGCCCTGTTATTATGCAGCATTCAACAGCAAAACAACAGATAAAGCACCAAGGTATTTTGCAAGCCAAAGCTTCATGCCAAGTATGCTAAGCAAACCCCCTTTAAAAAAGAAAGATAATAAACCCCTGTGCAGATCATTGTTAGCTTATTATCCTCTGTTTCGTATACAAATCACTGTAAATTTTTTTTGTATAATGGAGGTCAATTGTTCCTGCAAGACAATGTTACACTGAGTACAACTTACGCTGTAAATCTCTGTAAATGGGTTATGTGCTTCCCCCCACCACCACCCCCCAACAATCAGTATGCCATGAAAATGAATTCCAATGAGGACAAAATTCTTCTGGCTTGCATTGTTGTTAAACATCACCTTAATAAAACCTGTGCAATCTGACTTGCCCGTCTTTGTGACATCAACTCTGCAATGTGATCTCTGAAAAATAAGAGAGTTTCAGTATCTCCCCAAAACAAATAAAAAATAAAATTGTTTTGTAGCTAAAAATATTTATTTCTCTGGCATCTCTGGTTGTACAAAGGAAAAGAAATAAATACTGTTTTGTAACCCTGTGCATGTTTTTCTATGATTGTTTGAATGAAATTGAGAGGAAAGTTTGAGTTGGACCACCTGAAGAGACAGCTGGCATCTTTTTTCACAGATTTACCATCTAACTACAACACATGATATGTATATGTTAGCCTAATTTAACCTATTTTCCATAACAAACTGCAGGAGTTTATTTATCAATCTAAAGATACAGATTTGATAGCTCTCTTAACAATTACTGTTAAGAGAGCTATTATAAACAGACGGTAGACATGCTCAAGTCTGTCTTGTTTTGTATGATTTGTGGGGGAGTGAGTTTGGGATTGTGTACTATGACCAGTATTACAAGGATGTTGTCTAATGTTTTGCTTTTGATGATTTTATGACGCTGAGATACTTTGATGTTTTTATTTTATATTGTAATAATGCACATCTCTTGTGCAATTTTGGATGTGGTTTTGTGAGTCTTGAGAAACAATTGTTCTTTCTTTTTGATTTCTGCCCTTTTAACAGAAGTGTTACTAGATGACACTCCAGTCAAAATATCAATGTTTTTATTTTCTAGCCTCTGCACACCTCTCCCTTAATTTAAAGTTATTGGATTATAAATCAAATTAGAGATTCATTTGTATTTTTATTTTTCATAATTTAATCAAAAACAAGTAATTATTTGCCAATTGCTTTATTTTAAGGCATTCAGTTTGGAGGAAGATTAGATTGTAAACACTTGGCAGTTTACTGTCTTATTGTGTTTTAATCCATCTCTGAATTCCAGGGTTACTGGACTCTTTAGCTAGAAATGTTGTACTGTCCCAAATAAAGGATTCTGTCGCACCCTCCCCCCAGCTTGTGTGGCTTTCCTCCACATTATTATACCAGTAAATAAACCAATAAAATGAATTTTATACAGCAGCCAATCAGGATAATTTACTATGCTTTAAAAAGAAAATGACCAGCCAATCCGCATTTAGTTTAGTTTAGGAACCTCAATAAAAGTAGGTTTAAAAAAATCTTGCCGTTTTGAAAAATTTATCAAGAAGTGAAAATTTCTGTTTCGGTAGAAACAAACATGGAAATGAACTATTTCACTGGCAAACCAAGAGAAAATTGTTATTTATATTGTTACTAATAATAGTAAAAGAAAATGTACAAACCAGTTATGCGCCTTTAGAATCCATCGTTACCTTAACAGCTCATTTTAGCTTCATTCTAACAGGGAAATTTATAAAGGTAAATTTGACTTATTCACTGCAATTCAATCTGTTTCATCACTTTTTGCGATGTTATTGATGTTTTACCCTTTTCCGCTGCAAATGTTTATTGATATCAAATCTTTTGTTTATTGAAATCAATATCATTGTATTCGCCGTTTCTTATATTAGGGAAAATTGAAAATGCGGCGGGATAAAAAAAAAAAAAGGCAAAAAAGATCAAATTGATAGAAATGACCTTAGTAAATATCCCCTTTGTTCTCTTAAGTAACAATAATCATTTATGAATAAGTGCCAGGAGGTGCGAAACGCGTAGGATTGGGAAGATGTCAGCATTGCTCTATACAACTTGAATTTTTAAAGAAATGAATAAAGGTCTTGTTTTATAATTCACTGGAGTGCCGTTGATTCTATATTTTGAACGTTGCTGCTTTGCACTGTCTTGGGACGTGCTGTCCCCAGAGCACCTAGTTGGATTATATGTCAGTAACAGTTTCATACTTAGCTATTTGATTCAGCCACCGTATTTTTATATTCCTCAGAATATTATTTTTGTCCTCTTAAGTAACTACCCAAACATTTTCTAAGGGCTTTAATGATTGTGCTAGAGCCAGTTCCTGTCAGTCAATGCATACAGAGTAAAGTTCAAAATCAAAGTTTTGTAATCTTACTAAAATACCACTTAAATCCTGCTCAGTCTGTGAGAAATGATTCCTTCCATACAGAAACTAGTTGGCTAAAGGACTGCTGCAATATTTAACATGCTCAGGAGAACAGAATGTGTGTGATTAAAGCATTGCTGTATTGCTTAATAGCGGAATGGTATTGTGTGATCTAATCATTTGCATAAAAACCTGCAGCATCTGTTTCTCTACTTCCTACATAATTAGTCCCTCTAATGTGTTTAAACTCAATAGAAAGGGAAGCACATTATTCAGTCCCAAGTGTTTGCTGTAAATCTGCCACTCTCTCTTTTTTTTTAATATTGATTCACAATTGTTATGACAGCTTTTCAGGTCTTATCAATTATCATCAGGTATTTCAATTTACTTTAGTCTCCCCCTCCCAGTGTTGATCAACCAAAACCAATTAAGAAGTAAGTGATGCAGTGAAAGTATGAAAACTGTATTTTGAGATATTACTACTAGAAGACAAAGAAGTATTGACTGTAAAATGCAAAATAAATGATTTCATACTATTACCTCAGCAGACTAAGGGGGTAAT
>WMED01006574.1:2571-18352 GCA_019650415.1 Pipa parva
CTTACATAAACAGATAGGAGGGTAACAAATGCAGTAGCATAAAGTGTCAGTTCATTAGCCTATAGGTCCCAATTAAATAAGAAAATAAATACAAAATAGAATAGTTTCTTAAAGATAAAATAAAATATAAACATGAAATAAACTTTCATTTAAAGAGCGCTTCTCCTCTAAACCACAGAGAGTTAACATGGCTGCTCCCGGCCTGTCTGATAGACGTTTGTCACTTAGCGAGTAAAACACTTTAAGAAATAATTGCATGGAACCCGAGCACGCATGTTAATTAGAGTTTGCTTATTCTGTACAGATTCTCTCGCGTTCAGTTAGCGACTCTGTTATTTGATTTATTTTTCACTGGCCTAATTCGCAAAATTGCTTGGAGATAAAGTCAACACAACTTGCTCATCTGGCTTAGCCGAATAATAAAAGCCCACGTGCTCGTTTATGAATATTTTCTCCCCTGGAATGAAATATTTAAACGGACGCTTATTGTAAATGCTTCATTTGAAAATTCATTTTGAAACCATAAATATTTTGTCTCGGCGTGAAATGATTACAAGTCAGAGAACCGCTTAAAGGTGAAATGGAGGAATGCTTTCGCTTAGGGTAGGGCTAAGTATTTACTAAATATTAGTTTGGCGTTTCTGTTAAACTGTGCTGCTCTTTTAATACCCTTAGGGGGTAATTCAGCATACTCCGAAATTTACCCTCCGATGCTTCGCCTCTGTTCGCAGACACTGTTATGGGATCGCTGATGTGCTGTGCGCAGACATCAGCAAAAGGGATTCTAGTCTCGGCGAGGCGACTCGAGTTGAGCCTCGCAAGCCTCGCCAAGACTGGAATCCCTTTAAAGCATTCGCTGATGTCCACACGCAGCACATCAGCGAGCGCATAACAGTGTCTGCGAACAGAGGCGAAGCATCGGAGGATAAGTTCAGAGTATGCTGAATTACCCCCTTAATGTCAGGGGGTCACTTGCTGTTCATGTATAAAACTACCCCTTGGCACTGAACCATAGGGTACGATTATGTTTTCGTACAGAATGGGCATGGTACTGATCCGAAAATGACTCTGTAAAATGTTCCTATCTATTTCAACGTACGCAAGGGAAAATACGAGATTCTTTATTAACATTTTGTTCTGACACAGATAAATGTGCTTTCTTTTCTTGTTATCTGATTCTTTAGGGGCTTATTTGTGAGAGTCAAAACAGTTGCAAATTTGGCAAGGTGTGCTGTTCTCAGTTCCCCAATTTCATCAGAGTGGTGAATTAGGGGGTTGAGTGTGGGGCTCTGATGTGGCGTAATAATGTTCAAATCTTCGCTAAAGCAATCAGTGGCTTAGTGAATAAGGAGCAGCAAATTCAGGAATATTGGAGCCCAGCATCACAAAGTGACACTAAGGGGGTAATTCATCAAGCAGCGAAGTGAGCTACGATGCGTTCGGCTCACTTCACTAATAGTAGTATGCGCATGCTGATGTCCTGTACGCGGACATCAGCATGCGCATTACAGGGATTCTCGTCTCGGCGAGACCAAAAGAGTTCACACTTCAGTTGTCAAATTCACACTCTGATTAATAGGCCTCTTATTGTAATCATCAACAACCCCAGTTATCCCAGCATGCCCAGTCCTGTTTAAACTGGGGTGATGGGTTTATTACCATAGTTGTCAGGCTGTACTCACTTTAGTATTCGAATTTATGACTTCATCATTGATAATGAAACCAGCATGACTATTGCTGACTTTGTGCATATCCAACAAGATAGTTTTTGTGAAGAAAAATGATTTGTACAAGTTTGACTACCAATCCCAGCATCCTCTGCCAGATTATCTCTTAAAACTTTTCTGAAATTGTCACTGTCGGGTCATAAACGATGGATCCATTTTCTTTAGCGAATGAAGAGCAGGAAAATGGCATTTTTTTTTTATAATCAGTGCGAATATGAAATTGCAGGCAGTTAAATTGTTCCGAGAGCACAGTAAATTTCAGCAGATAAAATGAGAGATCTCAGACAATCAAATCAGGTGTCTCCAAAGTGTTGGATGAAGGGATAAAGCCTTTGCTGGCTGATATCCCATGTCTTCTGACGTTAGCCTGTCCATTGCTGCAGTCGCCCAGAGCCCCTAATAGATTAATACTTTATTTAATCATTTCTAAGAGGTTTGCACATTGGTAGCCGGCACTGAGCAAACAGCAGTAAATTCCTGGGAATTCTTCAGCCCAGAAATGACTCAGATCAGGAGAATGTTTAAGCTCCTGGGAGTTATGGTTCTGCTGTGACCAACATTGTTTAACCTATGGGCTGGGAGTTCTATTAATGTAAATATAGAGACCCCCATATTATACACACAAAGTGAAAGAAACAAAAACAAAGCAGCGCTACAATCTAGTGATTAAAATAAATAAATTAAACTGTAGTAACAAAAGTTCGTGATCTGGATGTAATGTCAAGGTATGGTGATGCACAACACTTGAATGGGTTTCTCAAAGTTGCAGTATCCAATAAGACAAAAACAGGGAAACTTCCATAGTGTAGATTATTTTAATATAACAATAAAGTAAGGGTAAAATTATACTCACAAGCAAAGCTTAATTAAAAGCAGTACGATAAAACCACAGAAGGTAGAGTGGGAAGTTCAAAAATGAACGTTCAAATCTTGGTCCATAGTATAAACAGAGAGTCTCCCTCCCTCGCTCTCAACGCGTTTCGCCGCTTTAGTAATGCTGCGGCTTCATCAGGGGAAGAAAATCAGCGTCACGTGCATCACCATACCTTATCGTTTAAATCTGATTGAGGAATAGTGTCACCTGGTTATCATTATAAGCTCTTTTTTCTGCAATTACTGGTGAGCAGTTAGGGATTACATCCCTTTGAAACACTTTATATCACAGTGTTGTTTGGAGAGATTTAGTTTTCCCTTCACTCATCATTCACTGTGTGTTGGCACATTTGGACTTTCACTATTCTACTTTAAATTACTTTTGATGCAGCACTATATTGCGACTATTGTTTGCACTTTCTTTTTACAGCTTTTTGAACGCCATATTATACAACTAGACCCCAGACCAACTTCAACCACATAGTATGAGATACCCAGGTCTAGCAATGCATTAGAAGTTAGCATTCACTGGTATGTAGGATAATTAAGGGAAACACCGGATTGGATGCTATGGGTTACTTGACCTCAGTAAAGGACATATTTACCACAATGAGTTTAACAGCTATAAAGGAACAGTATTCTGTCTATTAGTATATAGCAGCGTTTCCCAAATGGTGGGTCGCGACCCGGTACCGGGCCACGAAAGCAAAATGCCGGGTCACGAGAGCGCGTATGGGTTTTCACGACTGAAAACTAGTAATGGACTTCGCGCACGGCACCGCTCATGAATATTCATGAGTCGGCTACTTCATGACGCAACACACATTGTACGCCTTAAAACTAGTAAGCCTTAGTAGTTTTAAGGCGTACAATGCGTGTTGCGTCATGAAGTAGCTGGCTCATGAATATTCATGAGCGGTGCCATGCGCGAAGCCCCTTACTAAGTGGGTCACGAAGGATAAGCACAAAAATATGTGGGCCACGGAAAAATAAGTTTGGGAAACGCTGGTATATAGTATTAATGATCAGTGGGATATTAGTGGTACATATAGTTCATCCCACTATCCCCAGACATACTAAGAGAAAGCTATAAACTTGCTCCTAACCTAACCCCTGAAGCTCTGCTGCCAGTCCTGTCCTTTGCAAGGTGAGCTGAATGTTAGCTCTGCAGCCCAGCCGGGGCTACCATAAATATCATGAAATAAATTTCCACAGAAAATAAAACACCAGGGGGCAGCACAGAGTAACAAACTGACCATAAGGGATTTACTTATAGAATGAGGTGGCCCCTCTTAAAGGAACCGCTCCATTATAAGTTTCATTTTCTCGCCTTGAACCAATGGAAATTGCTATTGGTTCTAGTACCAGTAAGATCTGGTGTCTCCTGCTGCCATGTGGCCAGACCTCTCACAGCCTTATTCATAGTGTAGGATATTTGAGGAATAGAATTTATACTGATCACTAAGCAGCAGAGTGTATTTCATCTGTAACACTCTGTTATTTACAGCACTGTAGCTTAATATCACCTTAAAAAACTATTCTATGGGATCACAGTAATAACTGGGTCATGGTCCCCTGCCACGAGTCTGCCTGTATACGCCAAAAATGGCATCCCCATTCCCCAATTCGTAAATCATCCCGGCACCACACGAAATAAATGGTTCCTTTCTGGATACGTTGTATAAATCAGAGCCTGACTTTGCTACAATGGAATCCGGACACGTGCACTCTCCATAAACTTCTGCTGATCTTTTCCCATGTTCCCTGTAAAGTAAAATTCACAGTTAACACGGGACGCATTTCTCTTCGCTCTTTCGCTCCAGCCTTTCGCTCCATTTTTGCCTTCCTTGCAAAAAGGTGCCAGGTAATTATTGTGATTGGTGTTTGCGAAGAGCTAGTAATTAGCTCCATGGGGAATTTAAAATGGCGATGACATAGAGAGGCTTATTGACTAAAGTGACAATTTGACTGCTGAATTCTCAAACAGTGGATTTCCATAATAAATCCCTGACAATAGTAAAGTTGTGAGCGCAACAATATTCCCATAATGAAAGTAGCAGTCTATTGGGTAGTGTGCGACCGTTGTTAGCTGGTGAATTCACATCTTTATGAGACAATTCGGACTTTAGTCAAAAACCCCACAGTGCAGGGATGAACTCCATTATATTAGGATTTTTCCATTCAAAATAGATTTAGTTCTCAAATTTTTATTCAACTTTAATAGATATTCCCCTTAGACTTTCACAATTCAGAAATGTGCTACAGTTTAATCCCAAATAATTGGGTTTAGGAACACTTTATGAAACCATTTCCTGTAGGTTCCTTGTACAGCTGTGTGGGTAGGGGTAGTTAACATCCCATGATGTAATAGTTAGGGGTAGTTAACATCCCATGATTTAATATTTAGGGGTAGTTAACATCCCATGATGTAATAGTCAGGGGTAGTCAACATTCAGTGATGTAATGGTCAAGGAGAGTCAACACCCAATGATGTAGTGGTCAGGGGTAGCCAACATCCAATTATTCAATGGTTAGGTGTAGCCAACACCCAATGATGTAATGGTCAGGGTAGTCAGGGTAGCCAACATTCAGGGATGTAATGGTCAGGGGTGGTCAATATCCGATGATGCAATGGTCAGGGGTAGTAACAGAGCCGGCTCTGGCTCTATTGGCGCCCTAGGCGCCCCCTCCAACGGCGCCCCCCCCTTCCGGCGCTGCCACGCCCCCTCGACCGGAGGCCCCGCCCCCTCGCGAAACCACGCCCCCTCCCCCGGCGCCCCCATCCCGCGCCACCCCCTCTTCCGGTGCCCCCATCCCTCGACAACCCCTTCCCCTGGCGCCCACCCGCGACGCCCCGCCCCCTCCCCGGCGCCCACCCACCCGCGACGCCACGCCCCCTCCCCGGCTCTAGGGGCGCCCCTAGCATTTGCCTACTCTGCCTAATGGCAGAGCCGGCACTGGGTAGTAAAGACACAAAGATGTAATAGTCAGGATTAGCCAACATTGAATGATGTAATAGTCAGTTAGTTAACTACTCTTCCTTAAATATGTTTATTTAGTGTTTTTCCAAACTATCAGTTTAACTGAAAAGGTTTCCTTTAAGGTTGCTACAAGCAGTGCAGTGGTTTCATAATTACATAGAGAAAGTACAAAATTTCTCAAACATTATATCACATCTGCCCACCACCATGTGACCCCCTCACTCTGTTTTCCTATTCAGAAATGTTCAACGTCACCAGAGATTTTCTCTTTTACACACTGGCAAAATGCAGATACTTAGTATGGACAAACTTCATTCTTTCCACTCACCTTGAAAAGATTTAAATATTATAATAAGTTCACCTTTTTCTAACTTCTTCCCAGATTCAGCAAACACATAACTTAATTTCATCATTATCTTATTACTTTTTTGCCCTTCTGTGACCTAATTCCTCTTACATTATTATTATTTTCATTTAAAATTGTTCTCTATGCTCAAGGTCAAATCTTACCAAGAATTTAATGCAGGTCTGCGTTCTGACTAATTCTATTTTGTATGTGCTGCTAGTTATGCTATATGCCTATACATGTGTGTTTACATGGTAACATAGTTTATAAGGCTGAGAAAAGACAAGTCCATCCAGTTCAGCCTATTTTCCTGCAATGTTGATCCAGAGGAAGGCAAAATACCCATGAGGCAAGAGCCAATTATCCTCATATTAGGGAAATTATTCTGACCAACGACAGAGCCTGAAATCATTACTGGCTGAAAGTGATGACCACTAGAGGGTGCACTTTTTAAAAAATTGGGAGTCTTTGATTCAGGCTTTTATCAATTTTAAGTTGGTTAAATAAAGATAAAAATAAAAGTGTACAGATTTTCTCTTCAAGAGAATGTTTATAGAAAAATAACTCCATGTGTATAGACATCAGACTTCGAAGTCAATACCCCACCCATTGTGCTCCCCATTTATAGATATCAGCTTTAAGGTCTAAAACTCCCTCCAGTAAGCTCTTCATCTATAGACTTCAGCTTTGTGAGCAAGCATGTCTACAATGAGCTTCCAATGAAGATAAAAATCCATCCAATGAATTCCTCATCTATAGACACCCTTCTTGGGAGCCAAAGATCTCTCTAATGAGCTCCTCATCTACAGATCTCAACCAACTGAATAAAAATTCCCTTTTATGAGCTTTTTAACTATACTCATCAGCCCTGGGAACTAGTAATGCTTCTAATGAGCTACCCATCTATAGATATCAGGCTTAGAAAACAATATTTCTCTAATGAGATTCCCATCTATATATACAATTATTGGAAACCAAACATCTATAGACATCAGTTATATGAGACATTGATTACTCCAATAATCTCTGCATCTTTGAACCTCATCCTTGGGAACCAACCATCTTTCTAGTGAGAACTTGAAAATATGCATGTAGTGAAGATTTCCAATTTGGGACTAGCTGCGCTTAAAGACCAGAGAGTGTCCTGATCATCCACTTGAAGCATATACATTAAATTAAAGGAGATAAGCTTTTGTGCAGTAAAATGTATATATTTTTTTGTAGTATATCTACTATTGATCCACACTTAATAATCCCTTCAACGACCTCCCCAGCTATAGATGTAAGCCTTCTTGACCAACAATTTGAGATGTGATCTTGATTATTAGATATTAACAGACTAGTCCAACATGGTTCAGACCTTCTAAACTAACTGTTCTCAAACCAGTTTGTGAATATGTTTCCTTCCCAATGCACTACTCTCAGTATGACTATGGGACTGTAGTTACATTGTGACCATTGTTCTGCATAGTGGAAACTAGCAAGCCTTCCTCTATATACTGTGTTATACAGTATGTGTACACTTACATCACTGGAAGTACCCAATGTTTAGTGGCTCTCACAGTTAACTTTGATTTGCAGCTGTATTTTAGTCTGTCTTACCGTGGGGCAATGGGCAAGAAGTCTATTGTTTTACTTGTAATATAGAGATAGCTCATGCTCATCTGCCTCATTTTACCATTGTAATTAAGCACTTTTATTCAATTTACTCTACATCAGTTGAATTCCTAAATAATTACTCAGACAGCTAAAAGCTTGTGTGTAATATTCTGAGTGATAAAAGCAAGAAAAGTATAGAACAGTTTAATTATGTGAAATTCCGTTACTTCTACTTGTCTGGAAAAAGTTATCAATATCCCCCTCCCTCCTCTTCCTATTTACTGAGCTGGTACAAAGGTGCCTCACAATTATAGATTTGGGGGTCTAGGAAAATTACAAAAGTTAAAAACAAACTTATTTATTTATATTTCAGTTGTAGGAGGACAGATGAGCTGGGCTTGAAATGTTTTATAACATATACCAACACTCAGTTCCCCTCAACATAACCAATCTGCTTGTCAGGGTAAATAGCTTGTATCATTCCCATTGGAACAGTAGTATTAGTTTCCCTTTAAATTGTTCAGTCTACTCTATCCTTTCTCAAGACTATCTGCTTTTGCTTACTTTGGGGCAGTTATAGCACTAAAACTCTTGCATGGTTGAATATCCTGCTGGCAAGCATGCAGATATCTTAAAGTACATTTCATTTCTTGGTAAGAGTCCATTGGTTCAGACCCACTTGCAGAGCACAGGATAAATTGTCATTATCTAAGGGATGCTATGGGAAACTCCTGCTTTGATACTTTAACAGTTCCTCACCAAACACTGAATGCTATTTTGTGTTTAAGCTGATGCTGTATGCAGCCTAGATAGTAACCCTGTAGTACTTATCCTCTGGATTAAGGCTTCCAAAGCTAATATCTTACTATCAGACTACAAAGCTAAGTGGTCTTACAGAAAACCAAAGCTACTATCCAATGATAATGGCTACCCCAGTTGGGTAACCTTTATGCTAGGTCTGGATGGATTAACAGCTAAATATGGTACACTACTCACACTATCTTCACACTCCCTGGATACATAGCATTTTATTACCATACACAGAGATATATTTTACTAGGGACAGTAATCCCCAAGAATGAAGCATCCATCACATGGGGGATCTACCCTAAACTAAGAGGGAAAATTATAAACTAAGTATAAAGTACTATCTCTCACAAAACTTTTATAGTTTCCAGAAACCATTTCTAATAATGTCCCTTTGATAAGCTTCTATCTGCACAGAGGGTAGGAAATGTGAAAAGTATAATACAAAATAAAGGTAATTCATTTTTATCTTACTGGACTGTCAAGTCTGAGGCTAAATATTGTTCATTCAAGACCACTGACCACTGCCACCATAAAACCCATAGAAAAATAAAATCACTGGTTTAATCTCTTTCAGTACTGACTCATTGTTCAGATATCCAAAGGATTCATCTCAAGCGCCATAATTCAAAGGTGTCAGTTCTTCCATCACTGCAGAGTTGGCATCCACATGATATAATTGAATATACCATGACTTGAACAAGTCAAATTTTGTTCTGAAAGACATATTTTGGCACTTGGAGATCTTGCTAGGTGCTTCAAAGCTCTTCTGCCAACAGTGAGTCATCACTGATCCAAGAAGACAGAAGCTGTCAATGTCAATGTCTTCTTCAATAAGGATGACATTGCTCATGTTAGTATCATGATCTCTGTCTTCCTCACATTAAGATGCAAACCCATTTTGAGTCTTTGATCAGTGATCTTCATCATCAGAGATCTGAAGTCTGACATAACAAAGACTGTTTAAGACTCCCTCCAAATTTTGCAGCTTCTTTTTATCCAGACATACCCAGCACACTGATGGTTTGTTAATGAATTGTAAAGGGAATGTTTTCCTTTGATTTATTGTCTCTGGTAGTGCCAGTATCCCGTTCTAAGTGATCTCCCGCTGCAGTTCATCCTGTCATCTCCTAAAGGGATGTCATCTGTTCATGTCCTGCTGTTGTGGTGTCAGTGTTGTATACCCAAGCATCTCCACCAGCTGCCATCAGTGGGGGGTTGGGGGTTATGACCTGGGAGTTTCCTTGCCTTTTGGGTGTTAAAGGTGAAAACCAGGAGCTCCTTAGACTTCACACACATTGATTGACAGGTAATCTTTCATTGCAATTGGGCAATTGTGAAATGTACATGTTAGTTTTAATTAAAGTTTAAATATAGACATTTCTATAACAGAATTCCCTTAGAATGAGGAAATCCAGGCATTAATCAAACTTGTATTATTTTACAGTTGGCATGGTCCCTTTAAGCACTGCCATACAAGCAGTATGCTTAGATGACAAGTATCACTATTGGCTGTACCCCAGGTAGCCATGCCATGGGAACCTTCCAATGGAAGCTCTCAGACATACAGTATATAACATTGCTGTACCTGTAGAAGGTTAATACACCTTTGTCTAAATGACCAGACATCTTTGAAACATGACAGTCACCATATTGGATTACCATTGTGTAATGGGATCTTCTGATCAAGGAGAAGGAATAGTTAATTTACCAATTGCAAACTTAGTAAATATGTGACTAGAATTAGCCAAGGCAAATAGAGAGGAGAGAGTGGTATTCAATAGTGATTTAGTATATCTACAGGCAGCTCTATTAATAATAACTCAGCTCTAAATGTTAGCATTTTCTCTATACAGTATGTAGAGCTGTGTTGGGAGGCTTCAGCTGTGTAAGTAAACACGCTAGCCATAATTTTCACATCAGCAAAGAACAGGTTCCTGAGTTTAGAGTGTCTGGAGTTTCCTATCAGGCCCCTCCATTTTGCAGCAGGGGGACCTGTTCAGATGCACTGATTGCTGTAGCGCTGATGTGCTAGTGAGTAATTTACCTGATGGTTAAACAGAATACCATCATTTTATCATTTACTGGCCACTTTACAAATACCCCCAGCAGCCACTGCTCAGAATCAGCAGTGAAAGAAACATTAGAGGTCGTTATACAGTATATATATTTAAAAAATCTCTGAAATGTGACATTAATGTGTCTAAATGGCTTTATAATCAATTAAAGTAAAAGTAGAGGCAAAATACCTATTTCAGTATTCTGTAGTACAGGGCAGGTTCTGTTGTAAGCTGTAGTTGTTGGAGAAATATTGTCCATTTACTGATTTTAATTCTAGTATATTTACCTAACTTCTAACTCAGACATTGCTGAGTTTGTATGTAATGTATGTATAATTTTATTTACAATGTGCCACAAATTTACGCAGCACTGTACAATTCAGCAATACAAATTATAAATAGGTCTGCATAAAGTTTAGGGATGGAGTGTATGTGCCGTGTAAACTCCTGTTAAACGCTGGCATAAAAACCCTGGGAATACTAGAGACTGACAGGGTTAAACTGTCAGTAGTGTTCTTAAACTGGATTTGGGCCCAGGGTTTGGGAGTGGCTGCAGAGATTGGGTGGGAAGGCCACTCCTATGCTCCATCTCAGGTTTTGACTAATTTAGAGCACCTGTGTGTTAGAAGCTAGTTTTAAAAGAAGCACAAGTTAGCTAGGAAGGGGGTCCTGGGTCTCTCTCAGTGTGAGAGAGAGAAAGACAGAGAAGGTGAAGGTGAAGGTGTGCGTGCGCGTGTGTGTGTGTCAGTCACGTGGTGCTAAAGTGTAGTTGGGGAAAAGACCACTAGAACTCCGTGGAGTCAGGTTTATGGACTAAGATGTTTGTGGGAGAAAGTTACTTTGGAAATAAAACTCTGTACATCCCTGATATTATTTTGGCAAGCCAGGCTGAATTTCTGTTTCATATTTGTATTTTCTTTAAATAAACACCACTTCTTAAGAAAGAAACTGGTTGGAAATTCGTTTATTGGAAAAGGCTACCGCAGCAAGTGAGTGAAATCCCTACAATTGGTGGAGGATGCGGGCATTGTGATCCTTTAAAGGTGAGGTGATTAAAGGGACGGTTGTGTGATTTTCCGCCAATTTCTGCTATACAAATGGCTACAATAGAGGAGATGTTGAAAAGTTTGTTGCATGTTGCTGCACAACTACAACAAGCTATTGCACAACAACAACAAGCTACTGCACAACAGTGGATAGATATGGCACAGCAGCAAGAAACACACCAGATAATGATGACACAGCTGCGTGCACAAACTGAAGCCTGCCGAGCTAGTTGTAGACAACAGCAGCAATGGAACCTGCAACTACAGCAGGGATTAATCCCCTCACAGTTATGTTGGGAAATGGGTCTCGAAAACCCAGATAAGGATTCCTGTGCTGTGCAGTGTCTCCCTAATGCTGCTGTCCCAATAGCAGAGAGAGTATTGTGAATGGACTGGGGCCTGTTCAGGTAAACCTACCGCATTCTGCAGCCATGCCTGAGGTAACTGGACCAGGTGCCGTGTGTGAGGGGCTGACAGAGACTGGTGAGTGGGCTTCAGGGCAGGAAAGCACTCACCAGCAGGAGTCCAGAGAGGGAGGCGAGGAGCCCATGCAGTGTGGGGACGAACGGAGCTGTCCCTGGGATCCAAAGTCCCGTGACTCCGGCCCAATGGATATGGTACATATATGGTCTCCAGTGAACCCAGAGCAAAGCATGTCTGTGTCATCCTGCACTGTTACAGAGAATCAGGAGGGTAATGCTGAGGGACATGAGGATTCCCTGTTGCGAGGAGAAAATGTGCAGGAAATGGGGACTGTGGAGCTGCAGCAGGATCAGGAGGATCTGCTTGTGGAAGGGGATAAAGATGGCAACAAGATAACCACAGTAGTTGCGACCCCAGGCCAGGGTCCGGACAGACAGCAAGATGCCTAGCTGTGTGACTCTGGGGAAGCTATGCCCTTAAATGGCCCAGTCTCAGGAGAAGCCCTACTGCTAAGGGAGGTGGTTTCGGAGGTCGCTCTACCATTAGAGGAGGCCGTTACCATGGAGACCCTGCCAGTAGGTGAATCGGCACCCAGGGAAACTACTCACGAGGAGTCCCTGCTACTGGTGGAAACTCCTCCTGTTGAAGCAGGACTTACAATAGAGACAATATCTGAGGGGGAAGTTTTCCTGTGTGAGACCATGCCAGCGGGTAAGGATGCTTTACTGTTTAAAATTATGCAGTCAAGGACTGATGGTTACTATTCCCAAATGGATGGACTATTAGAGACATTTTATAAAGTACTTAAGGGGAAAGACAGTATAGGGGTGACCCCGAACAATGTGGAAAAGTTCCCCCTAGAAATTTTGGTTGGAGAGGAAGGTAAAATGGAGGGTACAGAAACAGGTATTCCTGATATAGAGGTGTCCTGGGAGAATTTTGCTGTAAATGATGATTTGTTGTATAGAATAACCAAGGTTATTGAACAGTTGTTAGTACCAGACCCTTACAGGAAAACTGTGTTAAAAATGGCTCATTCTCATGGGCTAGGGGGACACCTGGGAACAGAAAAAACACAGGAAAGGGTTGAGCAAAGGTTTTACTGGCCTGGTTGTTATGGAGAAATAGAGAATTTCTGAAGCACTTTAATTCCCTTACCCGTAATTGAAGTGCCATTTGAACATATTGCCATGGATCTAGTGGATCCATTAGTTAAGTCTGCTAGAGGACATCAGTATACGTTGGTAGTGTTGGATTATGCTACTAGTTATCCAGAGGCCATCCCTTTAAGAAACACATCTTCCAAATGTATTACTAAGGAGTTGCTATACAAATTTTCCAGGACAGGGATTCCAAAGGAAATTGGTACGGACCAAGGTACACCCTTTATGTCAAAAGTAAGGAAAAAGCTTTGTAAGGTTTTGGATATCCAGCAGTTAAAAACTTCTGTTTACCAACCCCAAACTGAGGGCATGGTTGAACGGGTTAACAAAACCTTAAAGGGGATGGTAAAGGGGATGGTAAAAAAGGTTGTAGAGAAAGATGGAAGAGACTGGGATTGCTTATTGTTATATTTGTTGTGTTTAATAAGGGAACTTCAATAGGCCTCTACGGGGTTTTCGCCAGTTGAATTGTTATATGGCCAACACCCTAGTGGAATGCTTAATATTGCAAAAGTAATGTGGGAATCTGAAGTCAGCCATTATAAGAGTGGGGTGGATCATATTTCACAAATGCAGTATTGTATTGAAAAAGTTAGACTCATTATAAAGGAGCACATGCATAGGGCTCAAGAAGCACAGAAACATGTATGTAATAGGTCAGCTAGAATCAGACAGCTTAATCCTGGTGACAGGGTATTAGTGTTGGTGCCCACCATAGAAAGTAAGTTTCTAGCTAAGTGGCAGGGCCATATAAAATTGTTGAAAAGGTTGGGGAGGTAAATTACAAAGTTCACCAACCCAGTAAGAGAGAGCCTTTTCAGCTGTATCACGCAAGTTTAATTAAACCCTGGAAGGATAGAGAGTCCTTTGTAATTAAACCAGGTCTGTCTGCTGAAACAGTGGTCAGTATGTTAATGTCTATAGAGTGTTCTGAGTTAAGTGAAGCTGAGATGACCAGCTCTGCAGCACCAGAAAATGATTTGCAGTCTTTGTAGAAAGTGTTCACCTTGTCAAGGTGAAGGAAAAGTGTTCACAACAAGAAAAAATGGAAAGAGGCGTTTGTGAGGAAAGTATGGCTAATACGGGAAATCTAGGTTTAAGGGATGATCAACCTAAGAGGTCGCAAAGTATAGACATAGTAGTAACAGATGTGCTGCCAACTGCCTGCATTGAAGCTGTTAGCGCAGGTACACTAAGAGAGTATAAAGGTGTCAGGGTGTTAAATACATATTCCCAGTGTTTAGAAAAAGCTAAACAATTTGTGACATTTGGTGACCTTGTAGCTGACCGTTTGAAAGTGAACCCTAATCAGGTTTTTGAAGACTATGAAGCAAAAATAGTTGAGCCGTTAGCAATAAATACTTTGTATAATTTCTAAGGTAATTGTAGATGCCAAACAAGAAATATTGTGTGGCACAGTGAGTGATATGTCAGATAGCAGCTATAAAGTACAGGATGGTGAAATTGAAGACTTTCTAAGTGAAAATGCAGAGTGCTCAGAAAAAAGTCAGTTGTTACAATGTTATAGGGCTATGTTTTCAGAATTAACAGGGGTAACAGACCTTATTAAATATAATATTGTGACAGAATCTGGGGTCAAAGTAAGTTTAAAGTTTCAGGCAACTGCAATGCCTCGATATGCACAGCTAGTTATAGGTCCAGCTGGCAGTGGGAAGAGCACTTATTGTTCTACAATGCTACAACATTGTGAGTCTTTAAACAGATCTGTGCAAGTAATTAACCTGGACCCTGCAGCTGAGTACTTCAAATATTTTGTAAGGCTGTTATCAGGGAGTTAATTAAAGTAGATGATACTTTAAGATTTAGGCCAAATGGTGGCCTTGTTTATTGTATGGAGTATTTTGCAAACAACTATGACTGGCTGGAGCGCTGTTTGGGTCACACAGAAGATGATTACATTATATTTGATTGTCCAGAGTATAAGAAGCAAGGAAGAGCATTGTTAGGAATTGTAGGATACTACCTTTGTTGTGTCCCAAAATTTTTTGTGATTACAGCCCCTCTAACAGATCTAACCAAAGGAACGAAATCTGTTATGCTGAAATGGACCACTGAGGCAGAGAAAGTATTCCAAGAGGTAAAGAAAGCCCTCTACAGCCAACCAGTGTTAGTTACGCCGAATTTCAGTAAGAAATTTTTTGTTCAAACAGATGCTTCTGAAATAGGGTTAGGTGCAATAATGGCACAAGAGGTCTGTGTGGTGGAACACAGGAGGGAGAGCTACATATAAACGCAGATGCCCTCTCAAGAGTGCATTGTATGATGGGTGACAGTGCCCAATCCCATGGCTTTGGGCAGAGGGGGGGGATATGTAAACAGGTCTGCATAAAGTTTAGGGATGGAGTGTATGTGCCGTGTAAACTCCTGTTAAACGCTGGCATAAAAACCCTGGGAATACTAGAGACTAACAGGGTTAAACTGTCAGTAGTGTTCTTAAACTGGATTTGGGCCCAGGGTTTGGGAGTGGCTGCAGAGATTGGGTGGGAAGGCCACTCCTATGCTCTATCTCAGGTTTTGACTAATTTAGAGCACCTGTGTGTTTGAAGCTAGTTTAAAAGAAGCACAAGTTAGCTAAGAAGGGGGCCCTGGGTCTCTCTCAGTGTGAGAGAGAGAAAGACAGAGAAAGTCTCTGTGTGTGTGGGTTTAGCGGTGCTAAAGTGTGGTTAGGGAAAAGACCACTGGGACTTCGTGGAGTCAGGTTTATGGACTAAGAGGTTCATGTTTGTGGGAGAAAG
>WMED01006575.1:6759-18351 GCA_019650415.1 Pipa parva
TGGTATCCGATCGGTCAAAGAAGCCCTCCCCAAACCAAGGAGGGAGTCAGCCAGGACTGTGTTGGATCAAGTGGGGGGCCGCAAACTATCATCCCGAGGGCCGCATTTGGCCCCCGGGCCACAAGTTTGAGACCCCTGGTTTAGAGTTTCCAGTCAACTCCTTTGCATGAGTACCACCATTAGCTTTAGAACCCTGTGTAATTTTAATGTTTAATAGGTACTTAGCTCTGTCTGTGTAACATACAAATCTTTATACAACATTGATAGCGAGGGGACCCCCAGAATACATAAAAGCTGCATGGTTTTTAATAAAATAGTACAGTGATCGGCAAACTTTCAACAAGAGGGAGCCAATTCTCTCCCGGCTAATAATTTCCGTGTAGCCGCAGAGGGGGAGGAGTGCATGCTCCCATTCACATGTCCTGCTAACATCCAATCAGAAGAAGAGGAGGTCATGGGCGGGGCTACAGAGGTGTGCTGCGAGCCACAATGCGGCAGCTGAAGAGCCGCGCTTTGCCGACTACTGGTATAGTATTTTAGCAAAACTCCAACATTGATATATTACTTGATAACATGCTTTCTTTAATAAACAGGCATAACAAGGCATATGCCCAAATGACATCTGGATATATTAAAATGCATATATAAGAAGTATAGAAGTTCAGCAAGTCTTCATATATAGGTAAACTATAGGAAGCATTATTTAAAGGACCAGTAAAACCAGATAAATAAAAATACCTATTTGGCATGGCAATTATTTAAATGCAGCACTAGTGACGACAATGTTATCTTTGAAGTTGAAGTGCCTGCACCAGGAATTTGCATTGTATCAAATGTCTACAATTGCTCCGGTGCATTTACATATTAAACCTTACACCAGGGGTCGGCAACCTATGGCTCTTTTGATGTTACAGTGAAAGAGCCAGATATGGACGAGTGGTGCAAGCACTGCTCATTACAGCGCTGTAGAAAGAAAGCTCTCTCAGCGTTTCCGGGTTGCTAGCCAATCGGGAACCGCTGACGTCACCGGCTCCGGATTCAAAAGGGCTGAGGGAGCCGCACAAATATGGCTACCTCAGCCCAAAAGGTTGCTGACCCCTGCCTTACACTGTCTTTATTCACCCCTTTTACTCTACTTTAATGAAAGATTGGAAAACACTCTGAAAGGAAACAATGTGCATTTTCATTTATTTAATATAAATAACTTAATTAGGCATCTTACAAACATACGCATGGCTTGTAACAAAAAAAAAAAAAAAAATAAAAATTCACGATTCACCCAGTGTCAATAAGTCCATGGGATAATAATAAAAAAAGAAAAGTGATCAAGTCAACAAATTATATGCTACCTCTTCATAAGCGTAATAATAGTTCATAGTCTTGGTGCATAAGCGGCCACATGCCTAGCAATCGCATGATAATTGAGTGAAATAAGAATAGAAAAAGGACAATGTCTATACAAAAACAATTCCTCAGTATTTGTCCACATCATAATCCAAGAGGTACCAATGAATGAATATTGTGCCTTCCCATGTATTAAATGCAAGCATGTCGATTTGTGCTGGTATAGCAGGAAGTAACTGTTATAAAAAAGAAAAAAAAATCATCAATATAGCAAAATAGCAGCCACATTGATTGCCAAGGTCTATTTAGCTGGTACAGTAATAATTCATATAGATCCGTCTTGTACTAACAGTCTCATTCATTCCAGACAGGGAGAAATAAATCTGCCCATTCACCGCTTTTTCTTGCTATGCCTCAACATTTTCTTTCTCTTTAGAATCATATCATAAAGCTTCTCTAGTCCCTGATGCAACCCCCTTCCATCGAGGGCACTGCATCCCTGGATGTGACTCAGGGTGGAGGAACCAAGTTCATGCACTGCTAGAAGCTTCTCCAGCTCTGTCACAGACAGGGCACTAGCAACATCTTGCTTGTTAGCAAGAACGAGTACAGGGATTCCTTGATTTTCAGAGGTCCTTGTAATTTTATGTAATTCCACCTTGGCCTCCTCCAGACGTTCTGCTTCTGAAGAGTCCACCACAAACACCATGCCGTCAGTTCTTCTGGTGTAGGATTTCCACAATGGCCTGAGTTTTTCTTGACCACCAACATCCCACACCTGAAAAGTGATTGCTCTGGAACTCCCAACCTGAGCTTTTATTTTTTCCATGTTAAATCCTTTTGTGGGAACACAGTTCACAAACTCCTTGAACTTCAATCTATACAACAACGAGGTCTTCCCAGCAGAATCCAGTCCTATCACAACCACATGGAGAGTCTGGAAGGTGGGAAGGAAGGACGTGTTAGGAGCAATCTCAGTTAGATGATTTCCCATGGCTTTGTGATTGACAGTTGTTGATTAGCTGCTGGAAAATGTCAAGGGTGACGCAGCTATAGATCTTGGTCCTTCAAAGAGAATCACATAGCAAAAGAAGGTATTAATTCCTCCTCTAAATGGTTGGGCTCTCTGGGGAAAAGAAAAAAAAAAACTGTTAGGAAACATCTGGAACTGATAAGAAAAAATAATTAAGAGAGGAGGACATGTGAGACAGTCACGACAGCTAACAAAAAAAAAAAAAATCAGAATACTGTTCTCTATACACACGATGCTAAACTCGTCAGCCACTATCTGAAAATCCATAGTTCCATCCAAAACCAAGTGAACTCATTAATAAAACCTGTGTTTAATTTAAAATTAGTTCAGGTCATCATAATCTCTTATGCCAGGGGTACACTGGCTGTTTTAATATAATCCACACAGCCTATTGTGTTTTGCACCACAGACAATAATGAGTCTTATTAAAAACCGCTCATCTGAAAAACAGCTAGTGCGACTGTGGCGTTAAAATGAATAGATTTTCTTTGTTTTCACATAATGCAAAAACAATGATTTCATAGTAGCACGGTTTAGAAAGTCTGCTAACTTGCAACACAAGATGTAGCTTAAACATTGTTCAGTAAATGCTGACCCTGGACTTGTATACAATGTGCACAATTGGGGCAATCAGTGAAGGCAATCAGCAAATAGAGCTCGATTGAGCGGACTCCAATATACACCAGTCAGGTATGGCTGAGTGTTTGCTGTGTCTATATTCAACATTTGTCTTTAGAGATAAGGTTGGTGAAACAGAAAGCCAATATAGTGTAGGTTCCTAAGGATAGAAACAAACAAACAAAAAAAACACAGCATTTATCTGATGCAGATAATGCTATTCTTGTTCAGGACTGCTCCAGGTATAGTAAAGATCTATGCTACAGAAGCAACGCTAACATCAAACATATATTGCATTTTTACCAATACAAAGTATTAAACATTTTATTTTAAGATACTTTCATTTAGCAAGGCTAGATATATATATATATATATATATATATATATATATATATATATATAATAAACTGCGCCACAAATCCCTAAATCCCTATGGAGCTTGCCTTGTTCTGACCACACTAGCGCACAAGGTAAGTGCACGCTTAACGTCGCATTTTGGTGGCCAGATAGGAGGAGCTGTGAACACTGAGGGACCATTCACACTGTATTGGGCAAGTACAGAAGAAAAGCGAATCTAGAATACACGCCAGACTGAAATACGCTGTGTACTTTCTAGACTCTCTTTTCTACATATGTGGTGCAAAAAAGCGCTACTTTGAACCTAGCCTTAGACTTTCTGACCCCAGTGAGGTATATCTGCTATCTGCAGTGCAATAGCAATGAGTCAAGACTGAGAAGGTCTTTTGTTTATGCAGGAGATCAAAGATGTTTCTAATCAGCAGAGATAAGCAGCTATGAAGCAATTAAAAATCAAGACTCCAGCTTCAGGTAGATAACATTTTTTATAAGGAATAATTGCCATGTCCATGTCCAAATAAGAACAATAGGGGGATGCAGAGTAGAAGCACTGGGTTCTAGGGATTTGTGTGTAATTTTATTTCTAAAGTACCACAAATTTACACAGCGCTGTACAATTCAGCAATACAAATATAGTAAAGACATGGGAAAAGTGCATTGCACAATACAACCATAATATCACAAGGACACATCAAGTGGCAGGTCGTGATTAACACAACAGGATGGAGGTCCCTGCCCCATAGAGCTTACAATCTAAGATTTAACAGAGTATCCTAAAGAGTGTGGGCTCACCATGTAAACATCTACAGTCCGATTTACACAAAATTCCTCACCCTGAACTTTATTACAATATTATATCTTTAGCCACCTTTATTAAATCAGTGCAATATTCTACCCGTTACAATCACAATGCCAGAATTGTCTGATGAAAAGTGTCCACATAAAAACCACAAATTGTTATGATCTTTAATAAATGTGTTTATACACGTATCCAAAATATAAAAGTGTTGTGGCATTCGGCCACATTATAGCAGGGTTTTCGACAACTGGTTTTAATGATAAACTGGGTTTGTTAACTGACAAATTGTATTTTGGGAAACATTACTTATATAGTCTGCACACACCCAAAAATGTTTCTACTAAAACCACTGGGTGTTCCCATAGGCTAAATTTGGAAGTGTAAAATACAGACCAAGTTGCTGTAAATCTGCTGTGGTTATGATTTCATCAGGAACCACAGAGGCTGGAATATTTAAACCTTTAACCAAAAAACAAACAAACAAAAAAAAAACTAAATTTAATTTGTTTTGTGTTTTGCACAGAACACAATCAACAATCAAGCTGTCACTGCCACTAAATTGCATTTTTAAAGAACCCTTAAACAAAAAAAACCCCAACAACCACAGAAATCCTGTGTGATCCAATTAGTATATGGCAGAGCTAAACAGTAATCCATGCAGATGAACCTGGCATGACATACAGGAAAACCCTCCATAGGAAATGTGGCATATATACATTTACTAAGAATACACACAATTCTATTACAGTTAATAAAACAAAGTGTGCAGTATTTCTAGCGCATCGTGATGTGATGTAAACGTGATTATTACCCTGAACAACAGATCTACAGAGACAACTGCAATCCTAATCTCCCAGATTAATCTGCCGCAGTAGAAATCGGCCAAACCAGACTGGGTAAACATCGGTGCAGCCCTGCAGTATCCACTCACCCCCCAATAAGGGAATTCTGATCAGCAGATCCTATTAACGCTATGGAATTCCTCGCAAGTCAACATGATACATTGTAGCAATACGCAGTGCAGCAGTCCCGAAGGCTGCAAGGGAGAACCACTGTTACATCACAGAGCGTGTCCCCCGCACCCACTTCCACTAGAACAGTGCTACCCCCCCCCCACTCCCCACTCCCCACTCCCCACTCTGGCAACCAATCAAACCTGCTAACCGCAAGACAGAGTGTTTACTCACCTTGTAACCGGCTTAGGCACAGCAGATCCCTCCAGCTACTTCCACTGTCTCCAACAGCCTGTCCTGCACTGCTCCCTTCTCCAAGCCAGCCAAGCCTTACCCTCTACCCAGTGACGTATTTGGCTAGACACGCCCTTTACTGGCTGGCAGCTCTGTTAACCCCTAAAATGCTGGATTGAGGTTGCACTTAGCACATTTACATAAGAAGTCACCTACATTGTGATCATAATATTTTCTGAAGGAGGATTACAAGGGCAGCCCATATCAAGGTGATATTGTGCAATAATAATGTGTAATAATAATGTGCAATAATAATAATGTGCAATAATAATGTGTATTTCTTTATCTATTGACTTTTCTGTGTAAAATAAATAACTACGTTTGCAGTTCTGGTCTGACCTTTCCCTTCAGGTGGGATTTTACTAGTGAATGCAAATACCAAGCATTATGATGTTATTATACTGTATATAGAAGGACTATTCAAGTAGGAGCTGGAGTTTATTATTGAACAATTACAGTGACTGTTTTTCATAGTTTGAGTACAGAAGGTATGTTAACACATGTTCTTAATATATGTAAGACCAATGAGAAATTGGCACTATAAGGGTGACAAAATATAATCTAGGGCATGAAATAAAACCCCCCAGTGGTATGCACTGAATATTACTTAATTAGAATTACTTTGTGCGTATGTATGTATATTTTTTATTTATATAGCGCCACTAGTTTATATAGCGCTGTACAATCCAATAATACAGTTATAATACAAACATGGGACGGTGCTTAACAAAGAACAAGTGAAGTTAATTACAAGCCTTTAATCAAGAATATAGAAACATAGAATATAGGAATATACTGTAAGTGCCAGGCCATAACTGAAACAAGAGGAAGGAGGTCCTTGCCCCAGAGAGCTTACAATCTAAATAGGAAGACTTACCTAAACAGGTAAGGAGGGTAAAAAGTGTAGTAACAAAGTGTTAGTTCAATAGCTTATTGGTGCTATCAAAATAATACAAAATAGTAAAATAAATAGCTGCTTATAGATAAAATATAGACATGAAAGCTAGTGCTTCAAGAGGTAGGATTTCAGTTTAGTTTTGAAAATATTGATGGATTGCTCTTGGGGGAGGTATTGGAGTATAGAATTCCAGGACTAAGGGGCAACAAGAGAGAAGGGTTTAAGATGAGAATGGGCAGTCGGTTCATGAAGATGGTTGCCTTGTGAAGGGCGGAGTTGACGGCTAGGCATATATGGGCGAACAAGGGAAGATACAGGGGTTAGACAAAAAACTGAAACATCTGTCATTTTAGTGTGGGAGGATTCATGGCTAAATTGGACCAGCCTGGTGGCCAATCTTCATTAATTACACATTGCACCAGTAAGAGCAGAGTGTGAAGGTACAATTAGCAGGGTAAGAGCACAGTTTTGCTCAAAATATTGCAATGCACACAACATTATGGGTGACATACCAGAGTTCAAAAGAAGACAAATTGTTGGTGCACGTCTTGCTGGCACATCTGTGACCAAGACAGGAAGTCTTTGTGATGTATCAAGAGCCACGGTATCCAGGTTAATGTCAGCATACCACCAAGAAGGACGAAACACATCCAACAGGATTAACTGTGGACACAAGAGGAAGCTGTCTGAAATATATGTTCGGGTGCCAACCCAGATTGTATCCAAAAAAAAACCATAAATCCACAGCTGCCCAAATCATGGCAGAATTAAATGTGCACCTCAACTATCCTGTTTCCTCCAGAACTGTCCGTTAGGAGCTCCACAGGGTCCACCTTTACTGATTTCCCTGCATCCGGGAGAGTTACAGTGTGGTGAAGCCCTAAAGCAGCATACCACCAAGACTGTTGCATGCCCAGAGTGAAGCATGGGGGTGGATCAGTGATGGTTTGGACTGCCATATCATGGCATTCCCTTGGCCCAATACTTGTGCTAGATGGGCTCGTCACTGCCAAGGACTACCGAACCATTCTGGAGGACCATGTGCATCCAATGGTTCAAACATTGTATCCTGAAGGCGGTGCCATGTATCAGGATGACAATGCACCAATACACACAGCAAGACTGGTGAAAGATTGGTTTTATGAACATGAAAATGAAGTTGAACATCTCCCATGGCCTGCACAGTCACCAGATCTAAATATTATTGAGCCACTTTGGAGTGTTTTGGAGGAGCGAGTCAGGAACGTTTATCTCCACCAGTATCACGTAGTGACCTGGCCACTATCCTGCAAAAAGAAAAATCCCTCTGACCACTGTGCAGGACTTGTATATTTCATTCCCAAAACGAATTGATGCTGTATTGGCCGCAAAAGGAGGCCCTACACCGTACTAATAAATTATTGTGGTCTAAAACCAGGTGTTTCAGTTTTTTTTGTCTAACCCCTGTATGAGGGGCAACAGAGAGAATTGCTTTATAATGACATGGCACTAGGACACCAAAGTCCAAAATGCCCCATAGAGCTGTGAATTTGCATCTATTCTCCCGTTCCCCCATGTTCACTTATTGACCAAAGTCTGTGAAGTGGTGAATACACGACCAATTTGGGCGACTGCACAAGTCACATACTTATGGACCTCTTTGCATCATTTTGTGTGCACATGCACAGGTACTATTATTTAATTCTTTCAGAAGTGGTGCGAAGGTGAACATGAGACTAGGTGAACTGCTGCAAATTCACCTGTTTGACTTTGCCACTTCAGACTGACAAATTGGGGGGTTGATGGCAGCAGGGCTCCAGTATTGTGTATGTTGATTATTCATTCAAAAGTGACAATGGCGACTGCAACTAAGTATCAACATGACCTAAGAAATATTTGACGTTCACACTGGTGCCTCAGCGCAATAAATAATGTAATATTTGACGTTCACACTGGTGCCTCAGCGCAATAAATAATGTAATATTTGGTGTTCACACTGGTGCCTCAGCGAAATAAATAATGTAATATTTGGTGTTCACACTGGTGCCGCAGCGCAATAAATAATGTAATATTTGGCATTCACACTGGTGCCGCAGTGTAATAAATAAATTAATAACTTGTGGGGTAGCTTTATTCCTTTTCTGTGTTCAGTAACAGTGGGCTCCAACGTTTTTTGCCCCAGGGACCAGTTTCATGCAAGACAATTATTCCCTGGACCAAGAGGGGATGTGAAGGTCGGGGAAAGACTACCATAGTCAATAAAATAGAAATGAAAACGTTTTCATTTTCTCTGTGGATCTGGTACCAAACAATCCACAGCCCGGTACTTGTCCGCAGCCTGGTCATTGGGGAACCCTGTCCTAGTATATATGAAGTGCTAGGTCTCTACTGAGACACTGCTGCATGTTAATGAAAATGACTGTTCTCTAGACCTATACTGGGAGCATTAATACAGTGTTATTCAGCTGATTTGGGATAGAGTGGAAGCTCTGTGTGAGAAGATGCAGTCCACATGACATAAAGCTCTCAGGCAGCCCTCTTATAAACAGTGATGTCTTACACAGCAGTTCTTGCACAAACCCAGCAATTATAGGGCAAATCCACTTAGCTTTGCCTAGCACCTCTGTGACTGCCTTATTATTCAGTAATGGTACAACCCCTCCCTACTAAAAGAAGGACAAGCTGCCCTAAAATAGCTTTTATTACGTTGAGACAATTACAATGTAATAGCATTTGCTTAAATTTAAAGTGTTTAATCTCTGTAGGGTGTTTATTTTGTCTTTCTGTTCTTCCTTTACTTAATCTGGGATTAAAGCTCTATTCTAGGATCTGTCACCCAAGAAACAAGAATATGAATTGTTTTAGAGAATCTAGAATTATTTCAAATGTATAATGTTTCTTCTTATTAACAATCTTACTATTCAGCGTGTTTTCCTTTTCCATTGCATGATGTCATTATAACCAGAATCTCCAGCCTTACCAATCAGATAGCAGAATTAGGACCAGTATAGGACCTGATTGGAGCCCACCTTGCTGGCCAATGTCTTGTGACTGTGATGTCATAAGCAACATAGCTCAAATGGTTTGTCAGGTGGACAGCACAATTCCGGGGCCCACCGTGAATTTTCCCAGTTTAGCGGAAATAGGCAGCCACTGATTAGAAGAATTCTACAACCTACAGTTGCCCAATGACTCACCTACAAACTGGAAAAACTGCCCAGAGATTGTGTGACAGGCAGTTTTTGGTGGTAACTATAGGTGAACTAACTACTTTAGGCCAGATTTATAAGGGGGTAATTCAGGAAAGATCAAAGTACCCTTGCGAAGCTTCTCATCACTTCGCCGAGTCGGGTACGTGCTCACTGGTCTCCTGCAAGCGGAGATCAGCGAGCACTTTAAAGGTACTTTGGCTCGGCGCATCGAGTGGTTGCGAGGTGAGCCGAAGTACCTTTAAAGCGTTCGCTGATCTCCGAGTGCAGGAGACCAGTGAGCGCGTACCCAACTCGGCGAAGTGATGAGAAGCTTCGCAAGGGTACTTCGATCTTTCCTGAATTACCCCCTTTAGTATAGTGTTATTTAAAGATACACACTTATCCCTGGTAAAAGCACGACATTACTTGCTATTTTGTGATCCATTTACTTATTATGCAAAGAGATATTGTCCTGCCAGACACCAATGAATTTCTCACCAGAAGCTGGAAATGACTGCGTATTTATGCTTTTTCCAGTGGGGATTTTGCCAGACACCAGAGCTTGGCATGAAAAGTAATTGCAGCATTACATACTGTTAATATGCTTCTAGCCTCACTTATGGGATTGCAATGGGTTTTTTTTTTTTTACCATAAAAAATCATGTATATTTATATATTTTGTATGTATGTATATTTTTATTTATAAAGCGCCACTAGGTTACACTGCGCTGTACAATCCAACAATACAGTTATAATACAGACAAGGAAAGTGAGTAACAAAGAACAAGTGAAGTAAATTACAAACATATAATCAAGAAAATACATCACTCTAAGTGCCAGGCCATGACTGAAACAAGAGGATAGAGGTCCCTGCCCCATAGAGCTTACAATCTAAATAGGAAGAAGATTACATAAACAGATAGGAGGGTAACAAGTGCAGTATCATAAAGTGACAGTTCATTTGGCTATAGGTGCCAGTTAAATAAGAAAATAAATCAAAATATAAAAAGTTTTAGAATAAATAGCTGCAGTCGCGTTTTTATTATGAGAATATTGTCGGAGTCGCGACTTTAATATGAGAAAATTGTCGCAATCTTAACATTAAAAAATTGTCGCAATCTTAACATTAAAAAATTGTCGCGACTTTACAATGGGGAAATTGTCATGGATTTGCTATGGGAATCCGCTGTTTAATTCGCACCTTAGTGAATAACCCCCTCAAACTAAAACAGCCCCTCAAACTAAAACAGTCACTATGCCTTGTCAGTGATACAAAGGAAGAAATTTAAAAGAAGATGCTGCCATCTAGTGTCCAAGTTGTAAAAGGCACATTGCATGTGCCATTCAAAATATTTAATGTCCTTTGCGTTTGAAATGCAGGTATCTACTTGACTCTTCCCCACACTACATTTAACCTGTACAAACTTAAAATAGAATCTCAAATCCCACATCAAAAACCATTTTGCAAATTCCAATTGGTAATGAAAGTTACTATATTTTCGGTATTTTGTTGCTGAGTTATGATTTAAAAGAACACTAAGCACTGGATCATATGCCTTCTGTTTAGGTGGGGGTTTTCTTAATACAAGTTTAAATGAACATAGAACTGCAGCAATCTGAATTTTGCTAGCATTTGGAGGCTGCATTTTTAAAAAGCATTTTGAGTATAATTTTGGCAGAATAATGCTGACATACCTGAAAAAAACCTTGCTTTAGCCTAATTTTCCACCTTATAGAGATGGGGAAGTCAAATGTGAATATTCACATCAGTAAGTATTAATTATTTGTCATTTTCACACATGATGCATACCCTAACTGGTCTTGATTACTTAGTGAATATACTGTACACATAATGGGGGTTATTCATTAAAGTGTGAATAGTCCCTTAGATGTGTGAATTTGCATCCATTTGTCACTTCCCCAACTTCATGGATTAGGCAAGCTCTGTGATGTGGCAAAATCCCTTCCAATTCAACATGGTATGAAGGCAGTGTATTTACGCATGTACATGACCTTCACCTATTTACTAAGGGGGTTATTAACTAAAGACCAAATTGTCTTGTAAGGGTGTGAATTCGCCACTTCCCCATATTTTGGTATTCAGCAAACTCTGAGGGGGGAATTCA
>WMED01006576.1:0-18350 GCA_019650415.1 Pipa parva
TCCTTCCTGCCTCACCGTTTTCTCTGTGAATTTCTCCATTAAAGTGACCTTCCTATTACTCTATTAAAGTGACAGTACTCTTGGCAGTTTCCTCGGTAATCCCATTCTGGTTCATGCACTTCGCCACCTATTGAGGGGTGTTCTCGGGGGCCGCAACCTGGTTGTCCCTTGCTGCAAAGCCCAGTACCTCCTTGTGGAGGTTAAAGGTGAAGACCAGGGGCCTCTTAGACTCCAAATTAGAATGCTGCCGCTGTACGTGAAACCTGTATAGTATGGGTATCAGATCAATATACAATTTCTTAATGAATGGTATAGTAAGATCAAGATTTTTTTAATAGGTTTGCATTCTAGTGTCATCCCTTTTTCAATTCAAAAATGAATTGAGCCTAAAGAAAACTTGTCACATAAAATTGTCACAAACCTGTGCTTTGTCACAAAAATACTAACTAGATGAAAACAATGATTTCAATATTTCCTTTCATTTAAAAGTAGTTCAAAAGTAAGATTTAATCTCTTAAACAATTAATAATTTAGGGAATCACTAAAATTGTAATTCAGCTGCAACCTTTTCATGTATAATAAAGATTTTCTGACTTTATTATTCTAAAAAAATGTTTTAATTATTGAATTTAACTTCATCATTTGCATAGGGTACTCCAGGATGAACAGGTAGGACCTTACACTCTTTCTTCTAACCTTATCAGTAGATAGGATGGTACAGGATAACGCAATGTTACTGTGCTGCTATGAAAAATGCAAAATTTGTAGATGGGTTTCCTTGAATAATTCTATTCATATGTCCGTGCCTCATTATATTTCTCCACTGACAAGTTTTCCTTGATCCGAGAATTTATTCTTGCTTTGAAATGCCTTGTTAGACAAGCTTTAGATCCTCCTCACTTCTTTCAGTTTGTGTTTTTGCCCATTATTAATGAAATGGTCAGAGTTTAACTATTCTGTTTTTTTTTTTTACTGACATTTATATGGCTGCTAAAATTTTACAGATCAGGAATGCGTAAGTGGGTACTTGATTTAAGTCAGTTTCTTCACGCTTGACAGTGTGCAGATGATTTAAAAACCAAAACGATCCAGATACTTGTAATAGAATATTGCATGTACTCTGAATATAGACATCATGGAGACTAACAGTTGACAGATGCAAGTTACACCATTCAGCAATCCTTGCCTTACCTATGTCTTTGCATAACATATCAGAGACAAGTCTTATTTTCAGTAAGTAATCTTAACTGAGCACAAAATGAAAATCATATGAACTGTATTTTTTTTGGTAGCTTCACAAAAAAAGTGGGTTTTAGAAATAAACAAATTTGTTAATGGATACTTGCAAAAATCTCTACCTATTTTCATGGCATTATAAAATAAATATTTCACAAATTCAATCATGATAAGAAACATAACTTGATTTTAACTGAACAATTAGTCAGAACCATAATTGTCAAGGGTATGAAGTTCCACATGCATTTTACATAGACGAGTAGACAAGTTTATTGCGAAGGTGTGTTATCTGAAAACTGCCACAATGATAAAAAGAATAATGATAGGGTATAAGGGGCTCCCCAGAATTACATGTTAAGAGTATTAAGGTAACCAATTCAGATTAAAATAAATCAAATATTTTCTTCAAATAATATAAAAATGTATCAGGTGCTTAGCAACAAGACGTATTCATAAATTCAGTTCCACATGCATACTTGTCAAAAGGCAGTTTGGGCTGAATACAGGCCCTCTAAACTCATATTGGATGCTTTGGTGAAATCTGAGTGCATGAATTAAGAGGGACACAGTCTATAAGCAGTAATACTTGGCAGCAAATCAGAATATTTCAATTCTATCAATTCACTAAATGTACTACAAGAGTAGATGCTAACTTCTTATGATGTGGATTATTAAAATTGGACACATTTTTGATTACATGGAAGTATTCATTAATGGATTATGGGTTAGGACAGGACTGCCCCAAAGAAATTCTGTAATAAGAACAAGGATCTAAACATATTGTATTAAACTGGTATGAATTGTTTAAGATCTGCAATCAGCTATTTAAAGCTTGCAGTTTCAAATCTTTTTGTTGTTGAGCAGCAAAATAAAAGTAAAATACAATGGCCTGAATTAAGTTATAGTCTTGGAGCTACAGAAGTAGGATATTTTCTACTCAACAGCAGGTGCGGCATGTGAGCCAGAAGTATCAGTCACCACCATTCTGAGGACCATAAAGTTTGCATGCTGGAGCTCAAAGTGACAATATCTTCTAGTGTGAAGAAGCCTAAACTGTTAGAGAGGCTAGTCAATTCTCAACTCAATTTCTGATGGTGTTGGCTGATTGTACATTGGCAACTGAATTTTAATGAAGGATTCAGAAAATCTTCTTTACTTCAAAATAAGAAGCATTTTCAGTGGCATAATCTGTGCTGTTGTCTTTTGAAGGGGAGGTGCTTTTTGGGTAAAAGGGGTTTGCTAGAGACAACATTCTGTCTATTTAAGCTTCTAGACAAACCAAACTTGGTAAAGAATTAATAAAAAAAAAAACATTCTTCTTGGTACAAGAGTAAATATTCAGTAAGAGGGAGTAAATCCTAACTATACAACCTCCAACCAACAACACCAGTGATGCCATTCTTTGGCAGTAGGTGGGAAGTAGCCACATTTGCAAGACATATATCAGATCAGTGGATTAAAGAAACATTACATGATGACCTATAATTAGAATTCAAAACAATTCAGAAAAAAGGCTTCTGTCCAGTCCATGTTTCCAAACTCTGTGGAAGCAATGCTAACAATAAACGTATCTTTCTACCAGGAATAATCAAAGACTTTCCTCTTGCTGTAAACAAATGCTGTAAACATTTCCCCTGTCCACCATTTGGGCTGGCACAATCATCCTGTGGAGAAAAAATATAGCAATATTCTATTATTAGCACAAAATGCTAGTAGTAACAAAGTCAGAAAACCAGAATAAAGGTGGAGAAAGTGAGAAAAGCTCAAGATCATGGTTGGTCTATGAATGAAGAGAAAAACAGCTGAAAACTACCACAGACAGTTTCAGTCTTCAAGCAAAATGCCATAGCAATGGTGAAAGTGCGTAAAGATAATTAATATAATAGACCTAATGTTATCAACAATAATGATGTTGAAATAAGTCATGTGAGTCTGGAAAATTTGCAAAACATCTTACCAAATCATGTAGTAGGGTCACCCCCACAATTACAAAAGAAACTGGAACTGACAGCACAGCTAAGAATAGCTAAAAAAGGATTTAGTATTGTTATTATGTCCAGGTCAGTCTTCTAATAGTTACACCACAGTTAAAGATTCTCAGTACTGTTACATCATGCACAGGGTGCATAACATATATTTTGTACAAGGCCAGTGGCAAGCTCAAGATGTACCTTCAAATATTCTAAAGCTAAGGACAATAAAGTTAACCCTGTATGCCTCTAACTCAGAATTCAAAGAACTAAACATAAAAACAAAATTAGACAATTCCAAAGTGGTAGAATATGTTCCAAAACAAAGTGGAACAAGAAGTGCAAGGCTAATGGCAGAAATAATACCCATTGTGATCTGGACAGAATGTGAACCTGCTGACAGCAGTTCGTTTAACAAGGAATCAGAATTTAAAGGCAAATTTTCTGAGTTGGTTTTTTTAGACGTTAGCAGAGAAATGTGGAAGGCTAACTAAAAAAGACATGACATCAACACAAAATCACAAAGGCAGTATGTTTTTCTACAGGTATCACTGCAAGAAGGCAGAGGGCAGAGATGAAAAACAGACTGAGTCAACCTTGGACTCAAGCTTTTAATTATGTGATGTATGTGTTTCACTTTCCCATTAATATACAGAGTATTCAAGAAGATCAACTGATAAAAAGAACAGATGCCATTACAGTCACTCTTTGCTGACCCAGGAGGTCATGGTTTCTTCTGCTACACAGACTAGGTTTGTAACCTATATGTATCAGACCTTACATGGGTTGAAGGTTGAGATGGGGAAACTAATGCAAATGGGTCTGAAGAATGACTTGAATTGTTACCAATATCTCAAAAGCAGTCTACGTTGCAACAATTCAATGCTTTGGTGATCAAGAAAACATGAAATTGCATCTTATCAAAATTTTTGATCATGGTAATTAGCATTATTCTACACTCCCCTAGTATATGGAATTAAAGACCTTTGTTGCAAAGACTAAAATACTAGAGCTGGTGAATCCTTTCAATTTCCTTGGATACAGTCCTTTTCTTTTGGTCTGGAAGGTTGACAAAACCAATTGGTGAACCCTAAATGAAAGTGACCGAAGAGAAGAGACAGAAATTACGGTATCTTAGAAATAAATTCCTGTTATGCCCAATGTTAATATATTTTCAAATGACACTGAAATTCAGTTGTGTGAAACATGGAGGGAGTATCTATGATAAACCAAGAGGTATAATTGTAAAGAGGTAAGCCCCGGTTCAAGATTGGCACCAGGGACCCACCCACCATGCCTTCTCCTCCTGCACCCCCACCTTGACCAAACACTTATACAGGGGTGTGACCAGCTAGGCACTGCAGGATAGTAAAGATGTCACAGTGGTGTTGGCTGAACCCCTATTTGTATGCCACTGGATAAGCCTTTAGATTAAGGCGCCAAATTAATGTTCGGGTTGTCTATTCACTAATGCTTCTGTCTCAATCTTAAGCTATATTACCTTTGTTTGAAATGTGATGAGGTCACAGCTCCAAGCTAAAATTAATTGTTGAGCAAGTATGAGACTGATAAACCTCCCTCAGTGCAGACTCCCATTTCATTCTACAGGGGGAAAAAGTAGATTTGTTCCCACCAGTGAACAATTTCCACCTGTGTTTATTTTCATATTTTATTGGTATAATACACTTAAAAGAAGTTTATTGTGTATTGTAAATGTTTCATATAATGTACATCAATATATCAGATCCTATATGCATCATTTGAATCTTGCCTAGGTAACCACAAATACAGTTATGCAACAGAATATGTATAATTAGCAGTGCAGAATATAATGGCACTTTATAAAACAAGTTTAATATGTTATTAATGTTACATAAGCAGGAGGGATAGCAAATATGGATCAAGTGACATTTTCAGAAACTGTTTTCTTGTTGTTGAAACTAGGAACTATCATTGCTGGAATGAGGCTTGGATGTCAAGGCCTGATCTTCCTGTGGGGTTTGGAGGTTGGCAAGCTGTTGATGCTACACCCCAGGAAACTAGTGATGGTAATCATGAATTAATCTATCTATGCATTCAGATCGTAGTGGAAATAATGTTAATATTTATTCAAATTGATGGAAAGGACTTAGCTACTGAATAAAATATATTCTGAAATTTTAGTCTGTATTCCAATAATATATGCATCAGTTCTAGAATTGTAATATTTTAATTTAAAAAGTGCTTAAGGCATGAAGCTGGCTGGCTTCCTAAATACCAGGCAGTCTATACTTAGTCATATAACCCAAAAATCACTGCCCTTGGGCTAACCTGTATGCAGGCTAAGGGCCTCATTGACTAAATGACAAATAGTTGCGTATACTGTAGCTCTGAATTCTTATTTGATCGCCACTTCCCCATGTTTGCTTATTGAGCAAATTCTGCAATGTGGCAAATATGCATCTAATCTGGGCAACTAAGATAGACGCAATCTTTTGGAGCACTTTGCATTGCTTTCCATGAGTGTGTACAAGTACTTCGACTATTGAGCAAATAGGTATACTGCTCACCAATTTGACTTTACTTTAGCAGAGTGGCAAATTTGGGGGTTGATGGCAGGGCTCTGGTGATGCCGAAAGTGATTATTCATTCAAAAGTGACCATGGCGACTGCAACTAAATTACATCTTGACCTAGGATAAAATTAACATAGAAATAGATTATTCACTTATATACAGTTAGTGGGATATGGAGAGGATCCCATCACTGCAGCTTCACTGGGGGAATTTACATCAATTCATGTGACTTTGCATCCTACTTATATTCAACTGACTACACTACACTCTGCATCTTACAGCATTCGTCAGTGTCCACTTGTTCAACAAGTCTGTAAAAAAGAGAATTGTATTCGCTACCCAGGGAAGCAATCTGTGGATTAAATAACTAAGCAAAGACTGACATTTAGAAGTTAACCTCATGGTCCCAATGTTTTCAGTGCGGTTTCCCATGTTTTGCATATTGATATTGACAGTCTTTTTTGATACGAAATACCCAAAATACTATGTATCATGCATTGTGTTAATGGAAAGTGTTATCCCTACTGGTATTTTGGTATTCAGTATTCATGTGTGTATGCACACATGAATACCTCCCCACACATGAATACTTCTGTGTGGGGAGGAATTAGTGTGTAACACCATGTTAGCCATAGATATAAGCAGGGACAAATAGAATATAGGTGATACCTTTTATTAGCTAACTGAATAGATGGTAAATGCAAGATTACCAGACTACTTAGGTCTCCTCTCCAGGCACGGCATCTGCCATGCCTTTGGAGGAATTACAAACATCTGAAACTGAAGCCACAAGATAGAGGGAGGCCCTGTCCATAGTAGGTACCACTCACTTAAGGGACCAGTAAAACCAAAAATATAAAAAATCATATATGGATTTGCATTTAAATCATTCAAATTAAGCATGTTATCTTTCAAGTTGAATTCATGAATTTTATTGTTATTTGCCTGTTTTTATCTTTATTGATAATGCCATGATATTAATCAAACCTCACCCAGTCCCACTATTTTCTATGGTGCTTTAATCAGGAAGTGTGCCCTTCATATTGTTAAAGCTATGTAGCTAAATATAATTTCTCAACACAAGTTAGTATTTTCAGAAGCACAGGTTGAATTTATAGTGACTATAAATCCATTTAAGGCATTTTCATTCTTCATGGCATTTAATTCCTCCTTTCAATTTTTACAGTTTTTGTATTGACAGTATCAATGTTACAATGTGGGAGAGCTGCTGTAGCAAAATCCGTGGTTAAACGCATAGAAAAATAACAGAAACTATTCTCAAAATGCTACAAAATCTGTGCAATTTATTAATTTATTTCTAAAATGTACCTGTTCAGATTATTTTCTAAGCATAATGGAAGGATACACAGAGCTCCTTATACTTCTACCAACATACAATGCTTAGACCCCATCATACTTCTACCCAAATACAATGCTCAGCCCTATTTATACTGATATCCAGATATCTAGTGCCCATTATGCAATTGTTAGTGCATGTGGATAATTTATAGGCAATGGATACAAGCTTTTTCTATTGATCATCTGTAAGGTCTTTTTAACTAGCAGCAGATTGAAATCTGATGAAAGTGATGGCCTTAGTCAAGGTCAAAGCACAGTAGATTAAGCTTCTGTTCATCAGTTTTGAAGGTCAAAAGAGGTATGTTATCTTGGTGGGCAGCAAAGTTATGTTCCAGAAAATATCACAGTTGGAAGTATTTAAATAAGATTCTAGGCAAATCAACATGACTCAAACTTAAACCTTGGTTTCTCATTTTCCCAAAAAACTGTATTAATAACGATTGTAAATTCTTAATCATTGTCTGTGGTACCCACTGTGGTTTGTTTCTAAAAACATGCAGTCTCTTTAGAAGTACTTTCATTTTTTATCACAGAAATCATGCTTCACCAGATAGTGATTTAAGTGTGTCTTTTACTACCTTTAGTAACGTATAATAGCTATGGTGAGGGTTAGAGGGAAGAACAAATGTATTGCTTAATAAGCAATTGTTCTTAGCTGCTTAAAAGAGAAATATAGGCTTGATTTGTTAAAGAGTGATTTTCCATGGGGGAGATACTCACTGATCAGTGATTAAAGTTCCAGGCTGCCCCTGATCTCTGTACTCTTCCAATGTCTGCTTATCTCAACAGGCACTGCAATCCTCTTCACTTCCTCTTTCTGTGAGTTTCGCCAGATAGAGCAAGCGCAGTAGCAGTTTTTGTTTTCATTTCACTAACTTCTATATTACATAAACCCGTGTTAAGAAGCATAGATTTAGATTTGCTCAATTTCTAGTAACTATATAAGGTCATAGACATTGTACACAAACAATCCTATTCAGTTTAAGGAAGAAAGAGGACAACCGGTTTTGTTCTCTTTGTAAGAGCAAAGCTTTTCAATAAAAATAAAGATGTGAACACTCTTGCTGGAAGTTTACTGTACAAAGTGAAAACTGCTAGTTTAAACTGATATAGAATATTACATTTGTCAGTCTTCAAGGCTGCTTAATTTGAACACAGTTAAAAAGAATTGTTTTTCATGGTCCATTTTGCTTTTGAGTTTAAAGCTTGCTAGTTGCATTTTTTTTAATCTTTTTGAGCACTGGAATGGAGCCGATAGCACAATGATCAGCCAGGGTGAGCATTAATGTACTTTTATCATTGGTTGAGCTGATCACATGGCAGAATGGTCTAATGAGGCTAAACAAGGAGTGTAGAGGAGGATTTAGGGTATTAGTTGAATATGAGTTCACAGCATGGGGAGCTGAGCAGAGTATAGAGGCAGACAGGCAGTCATTTATGAATTATTATAAAAAAGGGTAATGTCACTATATTTTCATGGTTTGGTCACTGGAATTTTGCGCCAGAGAATATTTACATATATATACATACATACATTACAATATTTTTTAAATTGTCTAATTGTCCAATAATTTGCAGCAAACAGATGAATAAATAAGCAGTTAAAGTAATGATGAGAACTGTGCAAGAAGTAATCTCATTATAGAAAGTACCAATATTTGCTGAATATGTGAAGTTAGTGAAGTGTATAAATGTCAGCTGTTGGTATGCCAAGTTACCTTTCTAGACTTGGGTGGACAGGGAGATACTAGCTGGTCTGCTTAGAACAGGGATGGCGAACCTATGGCACGCGTGCCAGAGAGGGAATGCAGAGCCTTCTCTGCTGGCACGCGCGCCATCGCCATCCCTGCTCTTTCTTTGATCCCCTCAGCAGCGGATCTGACATAGGCTGCGGATCTGACCTGCCAGTTTTCAGGTCGGATCCGCAGGCTATGTTGAAGGAGGCACTTGCGATTGGTCGCTCTTCTCCCACAAAGAGCCAGCCAACCTCCTACTTCCCCAGCAGTGCCGGCGCGATGACATCATTCATTAGCGCCTGCACTGCTGGGGAAATAGGAGGTCGGCCGGCTCTTTGTGGGAGAAGAACGAGCCATTGCATGCAGCCGTCACCTCTGCCTTAAGTACAGGCCACGGACCCGATCTGACAGTTTTCAGGCCGGATCCGTGGCCTGCACTGAAGAAGCGCACACGAGCAGGGGAGTTCTCCTCCCCCGGCGCTGTCATGATGATGCCACTCACCAGCGCCGGCACTTACGGGGATGCGCTTGGGGGTGGCATCACCTTTTTGGCACGGAGTGCCAAAAAGGTTCGCCACCACTGGCTTAGAAGGTGTAGGCAAGGAGGGAATCTTTTGGAATACAGAAGACTGGGCCATCCACCTCACACTGAGCCAAAGAATGCTAGATGTCAGTACACAGAAACAATACACAGATTCACACTTTAATAAACATGCCCTCGAGACCTGAAGTTGAGGTTCTATAAATACTGCTGATTAACTTGCTAATGACTGTGGAAAATCTTGCCTTACACCTTATAATAATGTGCACACATATGCAGTGGCAGGGAAAAGGTTTATTTTTTTCCACACTGTGGATAGAATTGCAGCCATTTCAATTAGATTTTTCATTTCTTAAATAAGTATTTATCTGCAACATTCATTTTTTGCAAATAGCTACCACAGTTGATGGATTATTAACCATAGAATGGTAGGGAAGGGGTGAAGTCTGCATATGGATGGCAGTAGCAGTAGGCACTATTATGTGGTCTGACCATGCCCCTTTTATTTCACTAGTTGTATGTAATTTAATCATCCCCAAACATTTCTAAGAAGACTTAATAACTACATTTTTCCACAACCTAATTAAACTTTTGACCTGTGAGCTTATATATAAGGGGACATTTTATAAGGAAACTAAACAAATATCCCTTTGGAAAATACAGTGATTAGAGAGCCAGCTACAGCCTTTTTATCTGCTAGTACTCTACAAACGTTACAGCAATTACAAACTCAATAGACATCAACTTCATCTCTATAAATAAAAGAGTATGCTTCAAAACTTTGAAAGAATCTGCTATATTCAGGGAACAAATCTAGACTTTGATTAGCAAAATTTCTAAAACCAAAGGGGGCAAAAGTGAAATTCCTTATATACTTCAATTAAATGAGCAAAAGAGAGGAGGAATTAATTCACAATCTGTTGATCATTACAACTCTTTATCCAATTTTAAAAAGGACCAAACAACTCCAAAGCCTACTCTGTCACCAACTGACTTTTTTTCCAACCAGAGTTTATTTGCCATTTCTTATAGAACAACAAGAGGAGTTTAATTTTCCTATTACATAACCAGAAGTCCTGACAGCCTTATTAATGATTATTAAAAACAATTGCTGCAGCTGCTGACCCCTCCTTAACAAGTACTTTGAATCATGTGGAAATTCCATTTAATGAAGCTATTATTGTCAACACTGCTTAAACTAGGGAAATTGCTAGATAAACCTCACAATTTCCTTCCCATAGCCATACTTTCTTCTGAATTTAAAAAATATGCAAACATTTTGGCAAGTAAAATAGTGGATATACTCCCTTGAATTGTTCAAAATGATTAGGTTGGTTTTATTAAAGATAAGAAGAACAAGGATGGGACTGGATGGTTTATAAATCTTATTGACAGGGTTACTTGGCATTGGATATCTTCTCTGCTTTTATCCTTGAATGCAAAGAGGACATTTGACAGACTAACAGAAATCTGGGGTGGGGGTAAATGACCCTCCTTGCACCCCCCAATGGATGTATTATGTTTTATACCATTGCAGAAAATAAGCATACCTAACGAGTCTCATCTGTATAAGATATTTTGGGTCTAGAAGTGTAGAAATAACTTAAGAATGTAGTTTAACCAGTGTATACCTGAAGTGTTTCAGAAAGCTCTTCTAATTGGTTCCTTGATAAAGTAAAAAATGCACCTGGACAATAGTATCCATGAGAATTAAAACAGTAAGTGCTTTTAGGTTTAGGTTATGCAATATGCATAAGTTGTTAACAAGTTGTGATCTGTGAAAGCAAGAAGGAGAGTAAAGAAGTCCACAATATAATAATACTAATACTAATAACAAAGCATATTAGCTTCTGGGATTCTCCTAAGGGGAATATTGTTTGTATGACATTTATCCCCTAATTCTATTTCTTTAACATTTAAACATGAATTGTTCCCATGATATTATGACTATCCACAAGTTCATTGAATGCTGTTGCATATTTTTCCATGAGATATTCTATATGCTATAAAAGATAAAATAAGGCAAAAAAAAAAATTTGTATTTTTGTCCATCAAGTGTGCAAATTCATAAATGGTGATCATCCATTGTAAATGGCCAATATAAATGGTTTGTCTTTAAACCATGAAATATCTGAAGCAATTTGTGAAACAGTACATTAGTTGGGAGAAAGCCAAGTCCTAAAGTGACAGGAACGCACAGCGCAATGTTGCAAAAAAGATGCCAGTGAAATGTCTCAGCCGCAGTACAGGAGTGTTAGAAACTGGGCAACTCCATAGTGCTCCCTCTGCCAGTACAAGGACAACCTACCAACAGAACTCTACAAAAGGTGAAATATAAGGTTTCTCTTGAGAATTCCATATTACTCTGTGAAATCTTGTAAAAGTTCTAATAGGCACCCTGGTAGTGAGCTATTTAACCTCTACTTAAATGCCTCTTGTAGTACAGAACTGTTTACAGAAAGGTTCTCAGTGACAAACATGTCTGCCATGAATTTGACCAGAGATTGATTATAGAGCTTAAGCCTGGAGAGTCAAATGGAGCTCCAACTAAATATGGCATTATAGAGTTAGAAATGACAGGAAAATATCCAGCAGCTGAAAATGGGACAGTGAGGAGAATGCAGGGTCAGAGGTATCTACAAAATCAGTTACTTTGTTTGAAAACCTGCGGGCTGTATTGGGTGTTATCAACAATTCCCCAAGAAATTCACTACATGGTCTAGGCAAAAAGGGTGACCAATAATCAATAAGGAAAACTTATTAATTGAAAAACCTATATTTCTCTAAGTGTTACTCTGCAGTGAGGCCAAATGAGATTAGAAAATATGTAGCCAAACTTTAGGGATAACCCAGATTCCAATTCATCTGGATGCTGGTCATATTCTCACATTGTCCTGCCAGACAATAAAAGACAGTAGGAGCACATTTCCTAAATCTTTTTTTGGATTAACAGGTCAAAAGTGTCTACATTCTAGGGATAATCAAACACTAGGAGTTACCTATTGCATGTATCAATGTATCAAAGGGCAAGACATCCATAGCAACCCAACACCATATTACCTGCAAAAAACCCCAGAGAACTAATTTTTTTTCTTACTTTATTTCTTATTGGTTAAGAAAAGTATCTGAACATCAAAAAAAGCAAAATAGTTTCAGTGGATTTCAAATTTGAGATGTTATGCTTAATTATTTTGTTACATGTGAGTATACATCAGACCAGCAATCTGAACCAGGACAAACAAAATCTTGGAAATAATTAAAGGGATAAAAAACCATTAAACAAATCCTTCTTAATTTCAGCCACAATCATAAACATAAACATCACAATCTTCTGCAGAGGAGTATAGATTGATAGAGCAGTATGCAGAGAACATTTTGCAGACTGATATTTTTGGCGAAGGTCTTGTTACCGAGATTGAACTGTGTTTGACATTTGATACCAGCTATTTTCTGTGCCACTAAGGAGATATTCTTTACAAACCCTTTAAAACCAAGATATTTCTAGTACTTGCATTAATGTACATTAATGTGCTGAGGATGAAGCACTTTACTGATTTTTTCTTCCAGCATGAACAAAGCTTGCTAATGTATTCTTTATTTGTACATCCCTAGACAACAGCACTCATAATGCAGGCAGCCCATAAAGTGTATTACTGTAGCGCTGGACTTGCAGAGAATAGAACTGTCTATGGATACATGTCTATTTGTGAAAAGAGGAAATGAATTCTGTGTAGGTAAAACATTCTTATCAGGCTTATTGATATATATAAACAGACACAATAAAATGATCTTTACCAAATATAGGGTGTGTATATAAGATCTGTTGGTGGCAGAAAGATTGACACAGTAGTCATTTATTCTGCAAATTATACCAAAAGTTGATTTTTAAATTAGGTCAAAGAAGTAGCACAGAAAGTTGAAATAGCAACATGTAGGTCACAGACATGGTAATGAGCAAATGGGAATGAAAAATGTTCATATGCTTTGTAAATGTATTTATGTATGGCAATTACACAGGGAAACCATGTGGTGCTGAAACAGCTGCAGGAAGTATATAGTGCAAAATGAGCCTTACTTATGTCAAGTAGCTTGAATTGAGGCTAAAGAAACTTTCTTGCTGACAGGTGGTATGAGAAACCATTTTTCCATCCCGCTCACTAGTTTTATTTATATTTAAGTGTCTGGATAAAAAAATTCAGACTCAAGTTTAGGTCTAATTATTTATCAAAGAGGAAAATGTATCTAGGTGTTTCTGACCTATTGCCGCTATTCAGTCTGTTTCGATGCTTTTCTTCACACTATCATCGTTATTTTTGTTTGCTGCTTTATTAGTTTATGTTGTGCTGAATAGAATTTACTGATACAGAAAGAGGTGCATATTGATAAATATTGATGTGTTAATACCGCTACACTGTATGTTGCTTTCAGTGGAGATCCTTTATCTGTTTGATTGATATCAATGATCGCCAATCTTTTCGATGGGAACTTACACAAATTTACAGAACCATCTCCATAGGGAATAATGGGTTTTATGGATATACGAGTCGAAATATATTTCGACTTTGATAAAATATCCCCCAAAGTATGAATTTTTACATAAACGCATGAATTCTTGACAGTTCCCAACATGAACTAGGAAATGTCTACAATTTAAATTAATTGTAGTTTATGTGACTACAGTTAGTCCTCGGGTTACGACGGTCTCGAGTTACATCATTTTGTGGTTACGACGCTTTATATGAGAGTGTTTGGTGTAGGTCTGGTGTAGTTATAGGTGTTAGAACAGGTGTTTGGATAGGCTAAGTGTTTGCAGTACAGTACTGTTATTATGGTACAGTAATGTATATGAATGTATGGTCTGACTTACATTGAAATTCGGTTTATGACGCCATGTAAGAATGGATCAACGTCGTAAGTTGAGGACTACCTGTATTCTCTGGCAACAATACAGGTGACTAAAATGGGACAAAATGGTGACAATTGTCCTTTCATATATTATATATATGCATATTGTTAGTATGTAGAAATGAATATAGAAAGAGATAGTTATCGTGGTATTTTCTACTTTTAAAAGAGCCGTATGAATATGACATCACTTTGCTGCAATATGCCTGTTCATTACGTTCCTGACAAATTTGCTGCAATACAGCACTACTACTAAAATGAATAAAGGAATGTACTCAGAATACTATGTGGAAGTATGCAACACTTGTTGGAATTCAGCAACAGGAGCAAACTTAACAGAAGTCTAGTAATTCATAGTAACCAATCAGAGGTTATCTTTCGTAATTCTAACTTACTGTATACCAGAAAATACTAACTCCTTATTGCTTGCTATGGGTTATTAGACTTCTGATAAATTTGCACCTGGTCCTGAATTTCCCTGTTTATGCTCCATCCCTACAACAAAACATGCACAATTGGCTTTGCTGCAATTTGGGTGAATTTACATTGGGGGGGGGGGGGGGGGGGGGCAAATCACTCTTTGATTATTATTATGATTATTATCTTTAATTATTCTGGAGATTGCACAAACTGGTAATCATGTCAGGCAAACAGGCACAGCAGAGAGTAATGGGTACAGAGATCCGTTTGCTAATTATCTAGTGGTAGCATACTTCACAGTGATTTACAGAGATTAACCATTTAATTCAATCCCTGCTCTTGTTGATCACACAGTCTAATTTAAGGATTTGATCAAACTTAAGTAAATTTACTAGTATGATTTTGATTTGTGGAGAAAACTTGGGGAGTCTGGAGGAGACCCATGCAAATAGAGACAAAACATATAAATGCCATGCATATGGTGAGCTTACATCACAAAAGAAAAAAGAAAGTTTCACAAAACTGGGACTGTAAAAGCTAAAGCATATCTTTTATTAGAAACTTAAAAAAAGACCATACAGAGAAACAAAAGGCTTGTCTGCTGGAATTACTCAGATGTATGTGTTTGTGTTGTAACATCTAAACAATTGATGAGTAGGTAGTACTTCCTATAGTTAACAGATGGGCATCACTAAATTATTCTGTAACTCAGGGTACCATAATAAAATGGTTTAACATTGCAATTGGATTACTGTATCTGTAATAAAAGTTTGTGATCCTTGCCCCACTCTGGGTCAGGCTTAAGGCTGGGTGATCTGCAGAACTGCACAGAGTGCATTAGTCTTTCTAACTAAGGAGTTGATGCCCTTGCCTCCCCAAACATTCTGTCTTAAGGGAGGAGTTAGTTGCCCACCAACCCCTTACATGTGTGTCTTTACTATGCAGCTTCATTATCTGTAGACCTTTCAGGGACAGGGCAGAATGATCCAATTCCAAAGTGGTTTAGGCCAGTGTGACCACAGCATTAAATGAAAGGGACCCACCTACAAAATAGTACAGCATGGCTTAAATAAAAGCGCATAGACAAATTAGCCTAGCAATTAGTGTGCTGCAGTAGTAATTGAAGGGAGCTGCTGTTTTTTTATGGTGGATATGTGCTGGGGTTGCCTCTGTGGTAAAAAAAACTGCCCTACTATGACGTCAAACGCCTGAAACAATGGCCATAAAGCCATTTTGTACTGTTATAGTTTTTATTGTTACTGATGTTAATTTTCTTTTTTTTTTATTAATTAGCCTAAATGCTGCATGTACTGTTTGGCCAACATTGCAGCAAGGTAGTTGTAGGAATGTGTGTCCGCTCCTAGTGTATTCCATGAAATGGGGCCAGGAACATGCTGTAAATTTAATGCATTACGCGCATTTTCATTTTTACTGTCCATTAAACTCCTCTGTTTCAAGTTTTTTCTCCATTTATCTATTTGTAACTGAGGACAGAACAACATCACTTCTAAACACAAGTCAGTGCTATAGAGTCAGTCCAGCTCATTGGCATTTTACACCTCCTTGATCCCTTATCAGGCTTCTATTGATGTTCAAGTTCCTAATCCCTTGTTATTTTTAAACTTTCAATTTCACCTCTACATACACCCACTCCATTCCTTTCAATCAATTTACTTACCCTTCATAATCGATTCTATCCATTCATTTTAAAAGATAAAACTTTTGTAACCTAAGTCCAGCAAAGGTTGTTGGCAGTAGAAGTGTGTGCGATCCCTTACCAAATCCATAATGCCCTAATTGACTGCATCCTGTTCATGTTTTTCTTGGCACTAGCAAGCAGTAAACAAACCAGGAAGGGTTACTTTATTGAAATCTGTTTCCCATAGGATCATGTGCTTAGTGATCAATTCACCTGTTTGTGTTTAATGACATCTCTTTCTAATTTATGCTCTCATTCTTTTTCCTTTTCTTCCATTACTAACCTTTGTGCTGTTGTGTTTTAGCAGTTGTCTTTTTCTCGTCATCATTTATCCTGGGTACAGGGGCTATAACGTCCAGGGCATTTGTAGTCTTTTGGGTGGGAAGGCACTCAGCATACCTGTCTACAGAAGAGCTAGGGCAGCAGGTCCAGTCTAACATAATAAATGAGCTTTGGTGTATAGCCATTAATCTCTTTCTTTCTGCCTTTGATATTCTAGTGCAATACTAGGACATTACAAATAGCAGCACGTTGGAGTTGTGTATGCCTGCACTTCATCTACTTACTAACCGTGACAATCACTTCAGCAAAAATACCACTATAGATCTGAATGTAATAAATATTTCTCCACTGACTAGCTACAGCCCCAGTGAATGCACTGTAGAGTCAATTATTGATTCAGATATAACTGAGAATATGCTAGCACAAAAACCTGTCACAATCTTTTATCTTGCAACGAATAGTCTGTATTTTTATTTTCTTTTAGGTATGTTTAGATGTGGTCCTGCATCAGTACAAGCCATTAAGCACGGTCACGTTTGCTTCCAGTTTGATACACCTTTTATTTTTGCAGAGGTAATGTATTATCTTTAAACAACACCATAACCAAAGTATTCATGGTTTCATTTAGATTAGATAGCCCTCCCAATCTTTTTATTTTACTAAGGATGGGGCAGGAGGCTATAACCCAGTAGCTGACCCTCTCCCATACCCCTTGGAGTGGTGGGCCTATAAAAAAATATAGCTTATCCCTATCTAGATGAAGCGGAGACCCTAAGGGGGGAATTCACTATAGTCCGAAGTGAGGTGCGGAGTGTTTTCCTCACTTCGGACTGACTGATCTGCGCTCGCTGATGTACTGCACGTGGACATCAGCGAGCACATTAAAGGGATTCCAGTCTCAGTCAGGTGACTCTTTTGGTCTCGTCGAGACTGGAATCCCTTTAATGTGCTTGCTGATGTCCGTGTGCAGGACCTCAGTGAGCGCATCTCAGTCAGTCCGAAGTGAGGCGAACACTCCGCACCTCACTTCGGACTATAGAGAATTTGGCTCTTTATGGAAAATTAAATATGCTATCCTCTCCGAAGACTTCTCCCCATCCCACATATTGCATGTCAGGGGAATCAGGTATTATGCAGTACTATTTAAATTCAGGGTTTGTAAGCAAGGGGGTGGGGCTTACATGGCTAGTACCCTAGTTCTCTTTTTATTTTACAACCTTTTCACCCTTCCAATCGCAACAAGAGGGAGCTCTAACATAAGAAAACAATCCCTTTAGATAGATTAGAGATCATCACAGGAATTTTAGTAGTTTTGGTGGAACTGAAGCTGCCATTTTTCACCAGGGCTACACAAGTACAATAGAGACATGGGGAAAGTGCATTAAACAATACAAGTAAAATATCACAAGGATACATCATTTTAAGTGCTAAGTTGCGGTTAACACAAGAGGTTGGATGTCCCTGCCCCATAGAGCTTACAATCTAAGTGATATTGAATTTAAAATGAGTAGCACTGCCCTCACTCCTTGTATGGACTTTCACACTTATGGCTATGTTTATTAAGGTATGGGCAGTAACATACCATGCTATGGTGTACAGTCATGGCCAAAAGTTTTGAGAATGACACAAATATCATATTTTCACATGA
>WMED01006577.1:0-18349 GCA_019650415.1 Pipa parva
AAGGATATATAACAAAGTATAGAGATGAAATTTTGTTACTGACCAAATACTTATTTTCCATAATTTGAAAATAAATTCTTACAAAATCAGACAATGTGATTTTCTGGATTTATTTTCTCAGTTTGTCTCCCATAGTTGAGGTCTACATATGGTGTCAATTACAGGCCTCTCTCATCTTTTTAAGTGGTGGAACTTGCACTATTGGTGACTGATTAAATACTTTTTTTCCTCACTGTATGAGCGTGATTTCTAAAAGATCACAACTGAATGGTCATTTTAAAGGATTTTTCATTCACGCAACCTGTGTGAGTAATAAAAAATATGAACAATCAATTTAATTATCAGTGTAATCAACCACGGTTAATTGCTTCTAAACTATGATCACCCACACAAGATTAGTTTAAGTCTGGCCATTTTGAATGATCTTTCAAGAACAAATTGATAGGTGTACGGTCACCTCAAGAGAAAAGCTGAGTACATATAAAAACCTAGATGCTTTAAATGAATGAATCAACTGAATCATAACATCTTACATTTCTTTATCATCTCATCGAGTGTTTCAGCTGAAGGAAATCTTCTTGGCATGCTAGACTTTTCATGATCTTCTGAAAACAGAGATGCATTCTCTATTTGTGATTTTACAGTCTCATATAGTGTTTCAGCTGTTAAGAAAAACAGAAACGCGTGATTACTATAACTATAGGTCATCTGATTCAGGTATAAAAAAAAAACGTGAACTTGCTCTTTGTGAATATTGTTTTTGGGGCTTCATGGATTTGATGAAACCAGAAAATCACAATGCACCAAAGCCAAGTGTTAGCATTTGTGTTGTAATTCATGCACCATTATTGGAGTTTAGAATAGTGAAAATGTTCCTTTTGAGTGTTCTGTGAAGTGAAGGATCATGCTCTGTTACCTGGCAAGCTGACAAACACACAGATGAGTACTATCAACTGTAAGGTTTGGTGGAGGACATGTAAAGTTCTAGTGCTTTCTTTCATGGTTTAGGATGGGCCCCTTAACTAACATAAAAGGAATCATTACATCTATAGCATACAATGACACTCTTCAAAATTGTGTGTTTATAATTTTGTGACAACAGTGAAAAATAAAATAATGCATGTTCCTTCACCATGTTCTGTCAATATTCATATTCAGTAACTAAAGTTACTGAAGTTACTAAAGTAAATGACGGTACAAGGGGATAGGGAATGCACACTGGCCATTTTTCTTTTGTTGTTGTTGTTGGAATATTTGGTCAGACAAGTCACACTTCCAGCAAAAAAGCAAGATCCATTAAAAATTGGTTTCCCAAACCCTAACTTCATCCTCATCAAACACCTTTGGCATAAACTGGACCACCAACTGCAAAGCCACACTTAACTGCCTAACGTAACTGATGGTTATGTAGCTGAATGGACATCTCTGCAGCAAAGTTCAAAATAAAGTGGAATTCCTAATTAGAGGAGTACGACATGGGGAACTAACTCCATATTAATGCCTATCCTCAGGTGTCCAGATACTTTTGGCTGGGCAGTTTATGCTGAATCGTAATAAATATTCTAAAAGGCAGAATGAAGTTAGACAGTTTCTAAGAGTCAAATATCTGCAACATTACTGGCCACTTACCTTCTTTTAGGGCTGCTGTTAAGAGAGTGGTGGCCTGTGGGATTTCCCCTGAATCAGCCTTGATGAGAAGGTGAGGTTCCAAGTGCACATAGGTTCTTTTAATTAATGCTTCAAGTTCTGCATAAATTTGTAATTTATCCTCCAAAGTATTACAAATCTGTTGATCTTGAAGAGTAAGGGCATCTAAACAATGAAATGAAATAAATTGAATACATACTGAATAATTCCAATGAGGATTTGTACAGCAATGACAAAGGTGTAAAATCTGGTAAATATCACTGGAAGCTTATGCAACATGGTAAATACATTTAACATTTCACTTGGGTAAATTGATATACTGAGGATCTGTTTTCAAAATGGAAGTAGTTGGACAGCAAATTTTATTTATGTCTATTGATATCCCAGACAAAAGAATGCACTATTTATTAGACATCAGACATCCAGAAATGCTTTTTTTTCTGCTTGCATTTAGACCTGCCTAACCACTACTGAATGTCTATTTTTGGGAGATGTTCTATTTAAAAGTTACTCCATTCAGTGTTTCTACGACATGTATGGCAATAGAGAAACTGCTTCCCAAAAACATCTGTCTAACCTCTGTGGACCTGCACAGTACTTGCAAGGGTCATATTTACTAAACTCCATTAATTGTAAAGTACAGTTCTTCCCACTGGAAATGGAAAACATATTTTCTGACAATAACTGTTTAACCAATATTTAACTGCTATGAAAGCTATGGCAACTGATGTAAAAAATAATTTGCGTGCCACACACCAATACTGCCCTTTCTGATGTTAAACCATTGTCTCTCTCTGCCCCCCACATCTGGAATTCTATGCCCCTTTATCTTCGCCAGGAACTTTCCCTCCGTACTTTTAAAACCAAACTGAAATCCTACCTTATGGAGCACTAGCACTGATATTTATCACTGATTTTTTTGTATATATTTTATAAATGAAATTATACATTCATACATGACAGAACACTAATTTATCCAAACAGAACCACACTGACTCTTGAGACACAGAACTCCACATGCACTAATCAGGGCGCTGTTAATACTTACCGTGAAATTTCTGAGCCCTAGCCACTTTAGCTTCTGTGACTCGTTTATCTTCATCAGATTCAGAACTTTTACCTTCATCTCCTTCTGGACAGCTTAGGAACAACACAACAAGAAATCAGGATAAAAAATAATAATAAATATCCAAATCACCAAAAGCAAACTATTACATATAATAATAATAATCTATTTCCATGCCTGAAAATTTCTACATGAAAATAGTCATCTTCCAAATCAATCAACCTTGAAAAATCTACATCCACACTCCATTGCATCTCCTTTACTAGTTCATATTTCATCTCAGGATAAAAGGCTTAAGTAAGATTAAATGAACACTAAAATGACCAGTTATAAATTCTGACAAATAGATGGATATTTTTGAAAAGAAAATTCAAGTTTTTATAATGATTTGTTCAATGGGAAGGCAGTTTTATCTAAAAATGATATGTTATTTTAGTTTGGATCAAATATAGCTAAAGTTGAATCATTAACAAATATAATCTGGTAAACTCCCTCTGTCCATAAAAATATACTGCCAAGTAGCAGCCCAGCTTCCAATCAGATACACTAACTTACTGACTAACTGCTCATTAGCCAATAAATTTCATAAGAAATCTATTTCCACCCACTAATACTCACACATTAGTAAAACCAGTTCATGCCAGGGACATCAGCAGACATGTGGCCACTTACTTCAGTGCTGAATAATAGTGGTGGCTGAGAAATATTTTAATTATAAAAAAATTTATAAAAATGATTTAAAAAAAAAAAACATGGGGGAGAGTTGTGTGGCCAACTCATTCATAACAGACATTTATTTCAGGTAATCTCATCTCTTTCTGGACAGTCATTTTTAATGGGAAAATTATATCCATTTAATAAATAAGGTTTATGGGACCAACCGAGTATATTTCCCTGTAACATCCAAAAAGAAGGGTGCAAAGTATTAATTATCTTCCCCCAGTTATACAAGGGATTATGGGGGTTATTCACTAAAGTATGAATTCAATTGTCGAATTTGCAAACAGCGGATTCCCATAGTAAATCCGCTACAATTTCCCCATTGTAGAATCGCGACAATTTTTTAAAGTTAAGATTGCGACAATTTTCCCATAATAGTCGCGACAATACTCTCATTATAAAGACGCGATTGTGACAGTAGCAGCCTATTGCGACTGTCTTTATCTGGCGAATTCGCACCTATACACAACAATTCAGACTTTAGTGAATAACCCCCATATGAAGCAAGAGCACAGCCATCATAACTTTCTATGACCATGCAAGACAAGGTATAACTTATCATACCTCTGCACTGCTTCCTGTATCAGTCTCATCCAAGCATTGCGTTCTTCTTTTGAACTGGTGTGAATTTCATACATTTCAGGTCCAGCAGATGAAGCACTTATCAAAAACATTCCCCGTTCCTCATTTGCTACTTCTCTTACAATCAGTTTTTGAAGACTAATAACAGGGGGCTTTTGATCCTTCAATAAATTGAACACAAAAATTATCTATATTACAATATAGGACTAGACAAAAGCCCTATTTATAAATGAGAAAACATTCACTCATACAGTTTACTCAACAAGGTCCTTTTCTATCTGATGTAATGGCTTCAAGCAACTCAGTCCCCCAAGGGGATGTTAAGGACATGTGATCTATGACAATGTAAAGCATTTGAATTTTATTGGAAGATAAAGATTGCCAGAAGTTTAGCAGTGACATCACAGGTGTGGATTTTCATTCATAATGTATTCAAAATGGATGCTGAGAGCCTACACAGCTGGGTAAACTTCAGTGGCACAGTACAGAGCATACAAAGCTAATCTGGATTTATTTATACAATGTATTATGTATTTGTGTGGAGGAATCCTGAGCTCTTCTGTAAAAATAATAATAAGCAAACAGCAACAAATGAAGATGAAAGTAGAAAAGGATATACAACAACAGCAACATTTCCCAGTTAACGTGTTGCTATATAGCTTTAACATGACATTAACAGTTAAATCCAAAACAGAAAATGATGTAAAATGCTATTTAGGTTGGCAATGGCAGTCATTCTTATTCAGTACAATTGTCAGTCTGGAAGTTGAATTCCTGATTTTCTTGTAACTCTTCCCTCTACATTTATAGTTTCAATAAGTTCCCTATTCTCTATGCAAAGACTGATAAATGTGATATTATTTACATAAAGCTTTAGTTCCTCACCTAAGTAACAGATGATAAGTAAGCAGAGGGAACCACAGCTTTAACAGAGATTTCATCATGATTTTTGAGTAATGGGCATCCCATGCTATTGCTATATTAAAGCATTCAGTAACTGACTTCATCAGCAGATTTATTTTATAGATTCTCATTAGGTAGTCTGAGGCATTTGTATCCAACATCAGCATATTCACATAAACACAATGACATATACTCTCTCTCTCTAGTGTACATATCATAAAGTAACTTACCACTGCAGCAAATATATATTTTTGATCTTTTTCTTGCAGAAACAGCAACACATCTGTTAATAGAAGTGCTTGAATATCTGTATAGAAAACAATATGTTTATTAGGTTTCTTACATAAGAAATTATTACAAAAAAAAAAAAAACAATTCTTTCATTTTTCCTTAATTTCACTCTCAGGGGCTTATTCATGAAAGCCCAGACAGTTGTATAAATTCACATTTGTTCACCATTTCCCGATCTTCGCATATTCTGCAAACTCTGCAATGTAGAGAATTTACCACCAATTTGATCACTTCTCACAGTCGTGGGTTTATGGAGCTCTTTTCAATGCTTTGCGTGCACAGGTAATTCGCCTGTTCATCAAGCTTTGGAGTCTGTCACAGTAGCAAATTTGACAAGGGCTATTATGTCACATTCACCAGTTTTACTTTGCCAGATTAAAGTGGTGAATGAAGAGGGTGATGTCAGGGCTGCTACTGTCCAACTGACTATGCCAAATTACGCAAGAGATGTTTACTGACACTGTCACTTCTTTGCTATGGGAATCTTCTGCTTAAGGAGTAGAGAATTCACAACTTGCATAGCAACCTATAGTCATGATAATTGATTTCTACAGTCAAGTTCTCACTTCAATAAATAAACTATGTTTACTTACACTTAAATCAACCAAGATTCATTCAGGTAATTTGTAAGATACCAGACAATAATAAAGAATGAACCCAGTGTACAGTACAAAACACAAAAAAATGGTTGATGAGTGCACAGTACTTGTGCATTACCGCACTGTTTTACTGCTTCACACTCATAACTGGGGATATTAATTATATATTAATAATATATAATTATTAATTAGGCTTAAATATATTTGAATAAATAATGTGAGATGTTAGATGTTTGGTTGTAGGAACAAATCATGCTACAAAGGAAACTGCCATATCTGGCTTTCTGCTTACATGGAATGTTATCCATAAACTAAAAATTTTTGTGTTTTGGGACTAAAGGGGGTTATTCACTAACGTCTGAATTGTTGCGTATAGGTGCGAATTCGCCAGATAAAGACAGTCACAATAGGTTGCTACTTTCGCAGTCGCGTCTTTATAATGAGAATATTGTCGCAGTCGCGACTTTATTATGGGATAATTGTCGCAATCTTAAATTTAAAAAATTGTTGCGACTTTACAATGGGGAAATTGTCACGGATTTGCTATGGGAATCCGCTGTTTGCAAATTCGACAGTCGAATTGGTACCTTACTGAATAACCCACAAAAAGTGAAACAGTTCAGTTAAAGCATTAGTCACCCTCCCATAACTACCTTTCAACCGACCAGCAGCCGTTTTCCAGAAAACCACTCCTTCATGCAGCAATGCTCGCTCTTTGCTTTTCAAGTTCTGCTTTCTGAATTCACAGCCATTTTTCAGCTTCGTGTACGTCTTGTTTTCAATCTTATTTAATATCTCCAGTAGCTTCTGTTCTTTCTCAAACTCATTGACCCGCAGATCCACTGCTCCTAGCAAGTCCTTTATTAGGCACAGGGCTCTGCTAATGTCCGCATGTTCCTCTGTCCCTTCTAGTGGTGGAATCAAGCAGTTATAAATGTAAATACCAGTCTCCCAGCTATGTAGTACTACAATGACTATCATCCCTTAACAAAAAAGCATACCAGCTGGATGAGATTTCTGAAAGTTCTATTTAAAGGGGTTTTCCAGCAACTGGTCAACCAAAAGTCAAAATAACTTTCAAACATAAAAACCTTTGTAATATACATTAATTAAATATTTCAATTTCAAACATGGCTTTTGCATGCCCAATCCTGAAGCACTGTTCTGTGAAGCCAGGGGCTAAGACTTGCCATCACCGTACAGTTGGGGGGGATCAGGCAGGCAGAGCACTATATTTAATTCAGTATGGAACTTTCTAAGAAAGAGCTCTTCCTGTCTGCGCAGCCAATTCTCTCTTTTTCTCTATCATGCAGGATTTGCCAAGCAGAAAGCTATAAAGATCCTTTTTAACTCTGTTAACAAAATCAGTGCTTTAAAGTATTCAACTAAAGTATATTGTATGAAAGTGTATACCTTAACTTATGCATGAAACCATAATAACTGCTGGAGAGCTAAAAACTCAGACATTCCTTATAGGGTAATTGGGAGCTGTACATACTTACCAGTTGTGTACTTTAATATTCGCTCCACTAGTACTGGATATTTTGTAATGCGCTGTGTTACAAGCAGGATGCATTCTGGGATTCCCTGCCGACGTGTCCGTAGGTTTTGGCTATGCATCTTATGGAACACACAATAAGCAATCAGCACAATTATAACCATGACAATCAGTCCATAATTATGTTCTTTGAAAGGAAATTAAAGTAACAGTAATGAACATGTGATCACCAATCAGAGGTTGGCTTACAATATATTAACTACCCTTCACTAGTAAATGCTAACTGCTGATCGACTGCCATGGATTATATAGACAGTAGGCTATTGCCCTTGTTAATACATTTCCCTGTTAGTATCGACACTTTAATTTATAGAGCTCTTCTCTGTGACCCTAGCATTAAACATTTCAACAGTTAACCACATAAAGTAAAGTGCAGCATCAAACATTATTTTGTAAAGAATTCCATATCTGCATTTGCTTCATTATATTCAATCAGGTGTAATGCTTCCTCTATATAATTTTAATCACTCCCACAAGTATCAATGGGAAAGGCTGTCAGATTTTCCACTCCACATTGGTGGTATTAACTTAAATAACTCTTTACCAGAAGTTCTATTTAGCAATACAGAAAAATGGCAAAGCACTCATTTAACAAGAAACAACACTTCCATAGCAACAGCCCTTAGCACAAAGTTTATATGCAGGGACATAGTTAGACAAAAACTTTTGGGGGTTTATTCTCTAAAGTCTGAATTGTCACGTAAAGGTGTGAATTCGCCAGCTAAAGACAGTCGCAATAAACTGCTACTGTCGCAGTCATGGTTTTAGAATGAAAATATTGTCACAGTCGGGACATTACCATGGAAATATTGTCGCAGTCGCAACTTTAAAATTGTCAAAGTTACAACTTTACAATGGGAGAAATGTCGCAGTCGCGGATTTGCTATGGGAATTCGCTGTCTGAGAATTCGACAGTCGAATTCTCACTTTAGTGAATAATCCCCATATGGTTTAGTTTCTGCATGTGCTGCTGCTTGTGGGCAAGCACTGGGGATCTTTCCAGAAGGCTACCCACCTTCTCTACCACTAAAGGTCCCTAAAAAAACAGGCCAAATAGCATTTCGGTTTTCATCTGCTCTCTGTCCTTAAACTAACAGCTAACAAGCTATCCCCTTAGAGAGTCCCATCATGTGACTTTGTGTTTCAAGCATCTTTTAGTAGAGATAATTCTAAACAATATACGCTGTGTCAAAAAGGAACAGGAAAATATCCCCACAGAGTGACATTGCTTTACTTTAATAAAGTTCTGGAATTTCTTATTCTGTTGCAGCTCCTTGAACAAGTTCAATGCTTCAATATGGTGACTGCAAAACTCTCCATAGATCTGTTTCATCTTACTGGCGCTGTCTGCCGAGAACTAGTAAAAAAAGTACACAGTAGGTTAAACAGTCGCAATAATAATTATTTCCAAAACTTACATGATGTCAATAAGAGGGTAAAGCAATTTATTAAGTAGACATTAATAAGTTATACTAGTAGTGTTGGAAGTTTGAGATAATGGTAATCGAAGGCTCACCATTTTAAACACCATCTATTAAGACAAACAGCTCTGTCCACCTTCTTTTGAAAGTATGTTTTATGATTGTAGAAAGGTCTTTAATCCTACCATTTTCTGCCACTGTGCTACTAATGAGCTTACCAAGCTGCAGTTACTGTATGTAAACAATGTTTCTGTTTATAGCACCATGGCCTGTAGTTGCGGGAGGTAGGGCTTTATAGGTTTATTGGAAAAATAAAGACTAGTTTGGAACAGATTGATTGCTTCCTATTTATTAATAGACAATGGTCCTTGGGTTTTAAATTAAAAACTTGTTTCCTTTAGTATGGGATGCTTGAGTGCTAAACAACAGCTTAACTATATTTTATACTTTAATTATGTTTAAAGAAAAAGTGGCTAAAATTTGCATGTAGAACTTCTTTTATATTTAGAAGTAATTCACACCTGCTGCATAAGGATATCACCAATTCTGCTTATAACATAGTTTTTGTCATTGCCTTCCCTGGACTCGTGTTTTCTTTCTTTCAGACTGGACAAGAACTGCTTGTGGATTTCTAGCAGTTCATCAAGACATGGGAATATTCGGTCCACTGTGCCGCGTTCCAGTTGAAGATTCTCCTTCATCCCCTTCCTAAATATTTCCGACATAATGAGCAAGGTCTGGACATGATGTAGTTCTGTCTGGATCAGCTCTGCAAAACAACCAATATAAAAATAGTGTTACTTATTTAATATACTCTCCGATGTTTCAGAAAATTGTGTTAGAAAAAAGTCTGTGTATTACAGTAACATGTATCAAAATATCAGTATTGTTCCTTTGGAGTTGTAGTAAGGTGTTGTGATGCACCTGTTGCAATTCTTTGTATATTGTTAGGGAAACAAGTCATGTAGGGAAATTTACGGAGAGATCAGAAGTTAAATTTTCATTTTACTCTTAATATTGGCCAGGGCTGGTTTAAGAGGTATTATTGTAGTTGTAATATCTTCTCCACCTATCATTCGTTAGCATCATCTTGCCCATCCAGATCTCACCCTTTAAAATGGGCCCTGTCCAAACTGCATCATTATGCCTCACCCCAAAAACCACAACTTACATAATCTTCTTAAAAACACACCATATTTCTGAATGAAATTGAATTTTATTTTTTATAAATAATCAGTTGGAATATGGCACATCAAATAAAATGGTAAAATTCTTGCTATGGTTTATTAGCCAATTAACATGTCTGAATTTACCATCTTTTAACCATGGACATATCTTTGTTTTTCTTAACAAAATCAGCGATAAAGTTTTTTTTTTCAAAAGCTTGTATGACCCTAATACCATTTCTTTAATTAAAGATTTATCTAGACTTTTATCCATGGGCAGTTATAGGGTTGATCGTCCCAACACCTGCAGAGCCACAGAGTTAAAGATACCTTGGATGATATTTGAAAAGATTTGATACGAATTCTAATTTGTTTCAACCTATTATTTTTAAACGTTTTGACTATTTATAAAAAAAAAAACATATTCCATTTACACAAAATGTTGCTATTTTCATCTAACTGCAGCTTCAACGCTATTTCGAGGGGAAATTCCACCTCCTACTGTCACATAAGGAAGAATGTCAGGTCATGAGTAGAAAATATTCTTCAGAAACATCAAACAGAAAAATTGATGGGGTAAATACCAGCTAGCTAGAATTTCATAAAAGCATGGAAAATTGGCCACCATTGTAAACTCTCCTTTGAAGCTTATGGAGCATCTGAAAATGTTTCAAGCTCACAAATTTAATTGTAAAAAATGTTGCAATACATTTTGATAAATAGATGAAATGGTTGAAAAGCAATTAAAATACATATTTTACTACTTTTTATAGAGCCGATTCATTACAGTCACTGCATGAGCTGTGCTGTAATTTGCCAGCACCCGATGATTCTTCACAGCACTGCCTGACTGAGAAGCCAGCTCCTCCCAACTTGCTTCACCGTCAATGCCAAATGCCTTACACATCATCATGGTCATTGCGGGGACCAATGAGAACGCTCCCGTATTGAGTGTGATGATGTATGAGGCCAGTGAAGCAAGTCGGGAGGAGCTGCAGCACTGGCTTCTCAGTCAACCAGTGCTGTGAAGGAAGCATAAGGTCCCAGCTAATTACAGCACAGCTCATGTTAATATTTATAAGGTAAATATTTTAACGCTGCTTTTTTATTTTTTTTCTTTAGTTTTCCTTTAACCATATATCCCTTCTTGTGTAAGCAATGTGACTTGTATGGCATTAACTGACACTATTGACCTTCAATTTCAGCATCAGAACAAACTACTGGGAAAATAACAGGGATGCCAATGCTACTGAATTGTGTGATGACCTCCACTAAACCTTTTCCATCAGGACTAAGGATTCCCCGTTTGAGTCTCTAGTGCATTATTCACATGAATAGAGACAAAAAAAAGTTATAATGTTTACATTTAGCCAATGGAAAAAATCATTTGATAGGAGGAAGTGGAATCTATACTTCCTAGACATCTCTTTGAAGAGAATAAACAGGAACAATCCCAGTAAAGGAAAATTAAAAAAAGATTGTTTCCTTAGTCCACATTTCTTTCTGACACATTTAACTGTGTCTATAACACTTCAGTAAATTGATAGCATCTGCTACAGATCTCATTAATAAATTCACTGGAGAAGACTGGCCAGCCATAGCCCCCTAAATCAGAATTAAAGGAGCATAATCTCAATTGAAATTAAATTGTAAAATAAATATAGCCATTGAAGGTATGGCTAGTGTATTGCTTGTGACTTGATAAAGGGAGGGCAGACTTCGTGAAAGCTCATCTATTTAAAAAAAAATTAAAAATTAAAAATTAGTCCAATAAAAAAGGTATCACTAAGTATTGCAATACTCAGTTATACATATAGTAGGATAGAGTGGTTGTGTTAGTACACAAATGCAAAATAAATTAGTATTGCAATACTCGGTGACACCTTTTTTATTCCTATTACGGCTGCTTAGACTGCTCAAAGGCTATCGTTCATGTTTTAGGGCAAAATTTATTAAATGTGTAATTTACCGCACATGTGGAATTTCAATCGATTTCTGATAGCACGATCGGAATTTCGATCGCTTTCCGGTGCGGTAAATTACGCATTTAATAAATTTCGCCCTACTTGAACTTTAGTTTGGAGCCAGATCTCTTTATATTTATACTATATATACATATATACATATATAGACAGATGTGTGTGTGTGTGTATATATATATATATATATATATAGACAGATGTGTGTGTGTGTATATATATTTCTTTTGATTTTGATAATGGCAAAAGAACAATGCTCTGGAGTAGCCATATGGGCTATATTTTAATGCAGCTCTGAATAAAGATTTGTTTGATGTTTTAAAGGAATTCCTTTGGAGTGCTGGAGCATTTCTGTTCTATTTATATATTGCATGCATTTGAAAACGCATTATGGAAAGGCTTCTATTTGGAGGTTTATAGACCAGCTATGCAGGATTGGCACCAGATTTATATAAAGTAACCATATCCCCTAAAGAAACCTAGCTTAGGCTTGGCTTTATAACTCAACTGTTCAATTGATTAAATTAATTTAGTAAATCTTTTATGACACTCTATAGTTCCACACTGTCCATCATATTCAGTATGAGGCCTAATTAATGCATTATAAAACCTCTAACATGCAATTAAAATATTTCTTGGAGATTTATCAGCAATACCTACCATAAATAACATCTTGTCTCTTGATAACCTCGTTGTTTTGCTTATTGCAGAAGGAGGAATCAACCACTAGACTCCATGACTCAGCCTCAAACTCCAGCATGTCATTACCAAAGTCAGTCCACAAAGGGCTATCATCAACATCTAAAGGAGAAAAAGCACAGTTACTAAGGCAATCTGACATGGATAGATGCATTTCATACCAGGAACCCCATCGAAGGAATGAAACATTACTAATACCCAAGTAAACATAGCAGTTAATTTATCTGAAAACTAAAGTGATCTTTCACTGTAGTATGAATAAGGCTCATAGCATTAATTCTAGTTCTTCAACAGAATATTCTATCTGAAGTGTATGGCAATATGCATAAACTGAAAAAGCTCTAAAAAAAGTAGAATCAGGACGACAGTTGCATACTGAGAGGCTGGGCAATATGTTTAATGGTGGATGAGAAGACATCTAGGAAGTCAGCAGCTTTCTAAAAGCTTGAATATGGGCACAGTGGAATATAGAGATTATTGTAGTCCTTGAAGTTCTAGATTCATGCCAAACCAAAGATTTTGAGTAAATATTTGTTTCTCGAATGGAAGAAAGCTTATATAATTTTCAGCCTATTAATATTGAGAGAAAGCAAACTTTTCTACTTATTTCTTGATCAACTTGGTAATATAGCAATCACTGCATCCATATAAAAACAAGCAGGAATCAAAAGAACTTGCAGGTGGTCTCGCCATACACTGAGGAAAAGTAGATGAAGTCATTTTGGACCACTAGATAAAGAAGTTCTATTGAGGGCTACAGTCAATGTATTCATATTTAACTACCTATTCAAGCCCAAGAGAAACAAAAAAAATCAAAAACTTTATTTAATCTTTTGTAATTATAATTTCAAACAATTGACCAGTATGCATCAATTATCTTGTTTCTATCAATCTTTCTATTTAACTGTGTTCACTGCAACAGATTTGCCAGTCCTCTCTCCTACTTTCTTCTAAGCAAAATGTACCTTCAATTGAGAAGCAGTCCATGGAAGGTGGAGTGCCTAAGGTCTGTAACAGCTCTTCGGACTGAGACCTTGATCTAGAGCCACTGGTGTCTCCATCTGATTCCACAGAGAGGTCAGACCTTCTAGATAAAGTAAACATAAGTAGTTACAGGCGCATTCATTCTCTAGATGTTTTATTGTACAGAAAATGACTGCTATATTACATTGATGAGTAGCATTGAAAATCATTGTTTTTTTATATTAAAAGACATAATGCAACAACAGCCTTTAAATTAATTGAATGGTAATAAGGAAAAGACACTGACAACAATGAATTTCTCTTAATCCAATTATTTTTCTCAAGACAACCTTGCAGTATATGGTAATGTGATAGCTTCAGTAATAATGATAGCAGTACTGTACAAAACTGTAAAATTTAAAAGGTAGATTTTTACATTGTAAAAAAGAATCTAAAAGTCATGATGCTCTGACAACTGTGTAATGAATGTATAATTTTATTTATAAAGCGCCACAAACATACGCAGCGCTGTACAGTTCAGAATAAAAATAAAATACAGACATGGGAAATTGCATTAAACAATACAGTATAAGATCACAAGGATACATCACTTTAAGTGCTATGTTAAGGTTGACACAATAGGTTGGAGGTCCCTGCCCAGTAGAACGTAGTCTAAGGGGGTTATTCACTAAAGTCTGAATTGTTGCGTATAGGTGTGAATTTGCCAGATAAAGACAGTCACAATAGGCTGCTACTGTCGCAGTCGCATCTTTATAATGAGAATATTGTCGCAGTCACAATTTTATTATTGGAAAATTGTCGCAATCTTAACTTTAAAAAAAATTGTCACAACTTTACAATGGGGAAATTGTCACGGATTTGCTATGGGAATCCACTGTTTGAGAATTCGACAGTCAAATTCGCACCTTAATGAATAACCCCCTAAATGTGAAATGACCTTCAGGCATCTTTTTTTACTTTATACTTTCTCTCATCATCTCCCATGCCTTCATTTCAGAGGCCTATATTTGCCTGATATGTTCACTTCCATAGCTTCTACTCCCTAGGCTAAGCAATACATAAACCAACTAGTTCACACATGGCAGCAATTTCTAAATGATTTTTTATCCTTTAAATTTGACAACATGTGCAAACAAATTCGCAACTAATCCAAAATGAAATGAATGTGAAAATGGCTGATTGCTTGTGATCTATGACAATTAGACAAATAAAACAATCATTCTTAAACAAATCAATAGGTGTAGGGCCACCTTTAGAGCGCCATAAACACAATTATGTATATATACACCCATTGTGTTCACTTATTACTTGTAATTTTATTTACACAGCCTTTTATAGAGCCCTAAAAATCTTTGCCAACTTATTCAAGTATTTCAAAATTCACTATGCTTAAAGGAACAATTTAGCCTGATTAATAAAAATGTATGTGTGCTGTAAATACTTAATAAATTTAATGTGAGCAAAGCAATTAATTGTGCCTCCTGTGTAGCGGTACACAGCTTTTCTGTGTATTTCCTCCTAGTTGGATGGATCCAGCTTTCTTTCCCCATTGAAAAAGTGGAGTCTCAGGAAGGTGAAAATGAATGGTTAATGAAGTACCATCAGCGGTTGTAGTAGTTACAGCTAATGGTGTACGCTGTCAGTAGAAATAGCGCACTGATAATGTGCATACGAAAGAGAGACTGACATGTGGGGGTCATTTAACAAAGTGAGAATGCAACTGTCAAAGCTAATTTGCATCAATTCAGGTGGCTCCGCCCTGATTCTCTAATCTTTATTCACTAAACAGTGGATTCCCTTAATAAAGTCATGACTGTGACAATATTCCCATAGTTAAATCGTAACCGCGACAGTAGCCATCTATTGTGTAGTGTGTGACCGTCGTTAGCTGGCGAAACCGCCACATCGTAGAGTTTGCCGAATACCCGAATATGGGGAAGTGGCAAATTCACAGCATTACAAGACATTTCAGACTTTGATAAATAACAACCTGAAAGAGAGAGAGAGACTGAATCCATATAAAAAAAGTGAATGTTTCAGCCCTTTCTCCAAGGCTTTTAGCCCTATCTTTCAGTCAATTCCTTAACTTAAAATTCCAAACTGAACTACTGAACAGGAAGTAGCTGAGAGAGGGAAGGAGCTTCAGTACCAAACTGTGAAGGATGGAAATAAAAAGATAATTTATACTTCAAAAAGTGTTTATTTAACTTCTATTTAACAGTGCCAAATAGACAGTGTAGGAAGGTCAGAGGTACCGTCATAGACGGGAGGTATTTATCACCGAGGTGGCTGGCCTCGGTGATATGAAAAACCCATTAAAGTATTGCCAGCAGCAATAAGCTGCTGAGTAGTTTTTTTCATGGTAGTCAGGGTCGGGTTTTTCATGGAGCGGCCCAAGAGTCTGGGTGGGACGGCTGGTCCAGTACTCCAGCCCAGGTCTTACCAGCCAGATAAAAAGGCAGCTGGTGTAGGAAAACGGGTGTGGCCGGATGTTGCCAGACTGTGAGGCTGTGTAGGCCTGCGGCCCTGCAATCGTAGTCGGTGAGTCTCCCTATTTATGTTGGAGGATTTTTCCTGTCAGGAGAGAGGAGTTATATTTGGCCACTGTGAAGTTATATGCTGAAGTAAAGCTGTATTTTGTTTTGCCCGTTTATGAACTTTAAAAATAAACCTTTCTTTAGTTTTCGTGTGAACTGGATACATACTTTTGTACCTACCTTTGTGCTGACCCCCTACAACAGGCAAATAACTTTTGGTGATATAACTGTTCCTTTAATCTTTGCCTTGGTGTGTGTTCGAGTATCTGCAAAGTTCTTACTGTACATGGTACATTCCAAAACCTGTGCACCAGCTACAACTAACAAGATATTGGCCCCAGATGTTTCTGGCTCAGTTCTGGAACTCTAAGTCAAAGCTAGCAACATGGAAACCAGAGATTTGAGGTTACCTTAACATCCAAAGAACATGTTCTAAGAAAAATACATAACTGTCATGCTGAATCTGTGCCCTTATGAATCTCAGACTGGCAACGGCTAATGTAAATCCTTGAATATATTAGTGGCCAGTATTTTTATCTAGTTTTTCCATGAAAAGGTAAGTGTATTGTGAAACGGAAGTAGGAGCTACTTACCTTTCAAAGGTTGACAGCGGGGCACTTTTAGACAATGGGACAAACTGAGGGGGTTCCTTCTTGCTATATGTTAATCCGAGAGACACAGGTGAAGTACTTGGAATGGTTTGTGGGGTTTCTTTAAATGATGAATCTGCAGGATTGCAGACATATCAAGTGAAAAATGAAATGAATGCTTTACAGCAAAATATACTTGTAACAAGTCATTTGTTGAAAATTTGTGATATTTATTAAAGAAAACTAGAATTCATTACTCCACCTTTAAAAGAAAAAAACAAATTCACATTTCAAACAGTTTTTTTTAACAGCACTTATTAGCCAACATCAAAATGAACCAATAAGAAAACAACAAAAATGTCACTGTTTACAAAGAGTTACATCGTCTTTTGTTGTACAGTGTCAGTTAAGCTTTTATAAGTTTGAACATTGGTTAAAATGTAGACATAAACAAATGTGATAGTAGGATGACATAACTGCTAACACATTAAGGTCTGTATAAAAAGTTTTATAATTGACCCATGGGCCCCAGGTATGCTGTTTTGTCCCACTGGCTTCATAAGTAAGTTGTACTAGTGAGAAGATTTGATCTATTAACTAAAGTAAGAACAAGATTCTTTAAAGGTTAGAAAACATTAAGGGCCTACAGGTGGACAGCGACAAACACTGTCGGATGTGTTCTGTGGCATAGTCATAATTCATATTCATGGGTGCCCGCAGGCAGGTGCAAGGGGTTGCACGTGCACCCCCCCTGGATTCTGAGCTAGTGCCTAGGGCAGAAGTCAGCAAACTGCGGCTCACGAGCCACATGCGGCTCTTTTGAGCCTTCAGTGTGGCTCTTCCTCTGTTGTACGTGCTGGTGCACAGTTAAGTGCCAGTAGTCAGGAGACGTGGCTCAGGTGAGCCACGCGATACGCAGCAGCGTGGGGGAGGCTCTAAGGAGACAGAGGGAGAGAGGAACGCTGTAGTAGCAGCTAAGCAGACAGAGCTGGCCCATATAAGAAGAAGGTAGATGATGGGGGGTTCTCCTTCCCCTCCCCCTTCAGAAGAAATGGAATAGAGAGGGGAAATGTGGGGTCTGCACATTGTGGGAGAAGGGATATGTGGGGTCTGCGCATTGTAGGAGAAGGGATATATGGGGTCTGTGCATTGTGAGAGAGGGGATATGGGGAGGTCTGCACAGTGTGGGAAAGGGGATATGTGGGGTCTGCACAGTGTGGGAGATGGGATATGGGGGGTCTGCACAGTGTGGGAGAGGGGATATGTGGGGTCTGCCCATTATGGGAGAGGAGATATGTGGGGTCTGCTCATTGTGGGAGTTTTTGCACCCCCTGCAAATTTACTAATTTAATTTACAGAACAAAAGATAGTTATATAGTATAAATACTGGCAAAGCTAAACCTGTTACAATTTACAGGGATGTAAGACAGCCCTAAGAAACTCAGGGCATAGTGTTTTTTTAAAAAAAGGATATTAGATATTTGAACAATTTATTAAAATGAAAACATGGGACATAAACTGGTGGGTGTTGAGAGATGTGAAGTTTTTTTTTTGCTTCCTCCTACCAACCAATTTATTAATCTTTTTTTAAAAAAAAACTATATGAA
>WMED01006578.1:0-18349 GCA_019650415.1 Pipa parva
TTTCATGATTGCACTATTTCAAATTATTCTAATTCGTTGACCAGCACTTGTATATAAAGGATTGATTACAGGGAAACACTACAAAAATATATAAAGAATGGATACAAGTGACAATTCCACAGGAGCATTAAACACTTTTGAGAACAGTGCTAGATTAAATCACTGGCCTTAATCTATAACACTTCATTATGAAGGACCTAAGGCATGCTAAAACTCTGAATGTAGGAAAGCTCTCAATCCAACCCTAATAGGTCATCTATCAGCAAGATCCTTAGAAGTAGTAACATGATTTGATAAAATTTTTTGCAGTTGGTTTTGGAAATCATGCTCTGGCTTATTTAGCAAATTACTTCAATGTTGATACACCACTGGGTAGCAGCAATCCCCTACTCACCTAGTCATTACTACTGTAGCAACCAAAGAGAACATAACATCTGGGATTATTTATATCAACGGGAATATTTAGCAGCAGTATTGTTTGCACCTGGGTAAATTACAAAATGCACTTTGCTTCATATAAACTATGAATTTGGAGGTGTAGAATTTTTTAAAAGGTGAATCACACAGGAGCTGGGAAAATATGTGGGCATTTTACTATTTGGCAAGTGCCTGCAGGACCCTGTGGGAGCTCTAGGAAAACCCGGCGCTGCCAGGTCAAGAACTGAGGTCTTTAGAGAAATTCAATGCTCTATCATTTGCAACAGCAGTAAGATAAGTTCATTGGCAGGTTATCTTACAAAAGCATATTAGAGACTTATTTCAGTGCTCTGAAAGCTCCATCAGCCATTTGATATGGTTACTCTGGAGGATGCAAGAAGCTTGAAAAGACCTTTATTTTTTTTTTAACTCCTAATCATAACCTTGAAATCACAAGACATGGAACCTCACTGATTAAATTTCAAATAGTCTTGTAGAGCTGTGTGTAAGGCCGGACGTAGTTAACTACTGAGGAGAAGGAGGTAGCAACAACTGATCAGTTCTATAGCGAACAGACCCTAAGGCACGGAGTCTAAGGTACCCCCGGCATTCACCTAGAACCCCCGCAAGGAGGTTAGGGCTTAGCTGCGGAGGGTAACCAGGTCGCGGCCCTTAGGGCAGTACAATAATGCAGCGCTGGAGCGGAAGGGCAGTTGTGGATTCAGCAGGCAAGGGCAGGACAGACAGCAAAGGTATACCGATACGGGATATGCAGGAACACAAATGTGACAGACAACCTGTCACTTTAAACAAGCAGAAAACTTGATTATATTTGAAACAAACACTAGGCACCAAGGAACGCATAGGAGTCATGTAAATGGGCGCTGCCCTAACTGACAGGCTCCCTTATATAGACAAGGAGCCTGTCAGGTAATCACGCCAAGGAATTCAAAAAGCACGCGGCCGCAGTGTGTGCGCTTGTGACATCAGCGTGCACACACGATGGCCGCCAGGAGATTGAGACGCGACGTGCTCAGCGCTGGAATGGAGCACACCGGTAAGAAGCATATCTAACACTGTGAATTTGCATCTATTCTCCACTTCCCCATGCTTATTGAGTAAACTCTGCAAAGAGGTGAATATGTGATTAGATGGGGAACTTATGGGGCTCTTCTCATCATTTTGCACATGCGTGCACAGGTACTTCTACTATTGCCTAAGATGCAGAGTGTGACAATGGCAACTGCTACCAAGTGACAATATGACCTAGGGAGAAGGAGAAACAAGAGAGTATAAGCGATACCTTTTATTGGCTAACGGAATAGATGGTAAATGTAAGCTTTCAAGACTACTTAGGTCTCTTCCTCAGGCATAGTATGGAACAAAAAACTTAAGATTGACAAATTTATACAGAAACCAGTACACTATAGCAAAATGTTATCAGTTTGACATCCTGACAACAACAAAAATCACAGACTGGAACAAAGCAATTAAATCTAATCAATCTAACATCAAAGCAAAAAAGTAACAGATTAGTGCTATATAGTGATATATTATCAATAAAACAACATTGAAAACTACAAAGTCACAAACTGGTACAGATGTAATCAGTTTGACACCCATATGGAATGTCGAACAGTTGTTAAAATGTGAATTACAGTAATGCAATAAGACAATCCACCAAATTGCAGTACGAGACAAACTGTGGGAGAGGGTTAATTGAGCCTTTAGTCCATAGGTGTGAGGCCATTAGAGATTCTCACTGGCTTTTGAAGTGTTAAGTGTCCCTTTCTTAGTCTGTAACTGGTGAATAGAGACGGGAGGAGGATGGCAGTGAAATATTAATCCAGGACATAGTTCTACATAAAACTTAAGTAGTCTCGAAAGCTTGCATTTACTGTCTATTCCATTAGCCAATGAAAGGTATTATCACCTATACTCAGATCTCTGCTTATATCTATGGCTAACACTGTGCTAAACCTCTACTGCTAGGAAGAAGACGACATAGAAATAGATAAAATATTCACAGATTATAGTTAGTGGGATATGAGACTGACGTCATTGCCACTTGTTGAATTCGCCTCTTCTGCATGACTTCACTCACCTCTCTTAGAAGGGGGTTTAACAACTTGACTGTATTTTACAATAAAAAATCTCTACCTGTACTGTTATTAAAGTATCCTTCCAGTTTCAGTGGATGGCCTCATGTCCTCTGCAGGACTTCAGGACAGGGAATCCACTTTTTTTCCCTAAAGACGGGATAACACTGGTTCACACTGAAGTGAGGAGTCAAATGAGCCCCTGGTCTTCATCTTTAACCCCCATAGGAATTCTGGGGGGCTTAGGAACTCTCAGATCACAGCCCTTGGGTTCACCCTGTGGGTAGCAAGTGGAAAATCACCTACTGAGGCAGACAATGAAGAGTAGTAGAGTGCAGGAGCTGAATAGTATACACATTGCTGCCGGCTTGTGATACAAGACAGTGCATGTGCTAACAGCGCTAGGTTGACCTGGCTCATGACAGTTTCATTGGACAACATAGCACTGCCAGTCCCATTGTTTTCTAAAGAACTTTAAATAGGATTGTCATGTCATTGTCCATTTAGATTGTAAGCTCAACGGGGCAGGGACCTCCAACCTCTTGTGTCAACCACTTAAAGTGAAGTATCATTGTGATATTATACTTGTATTGTTTAATGAATTTTTTTCCCATGTCTGTATTATATTTGCATTGCTGAATTGTACAGCGAGGCATAAATTTGTAGCGCTTTGTAAATCAAATTATACATACATGAAATACCCTATTAAGCCCAAAGTAAAAGAATGTGTATTTTTTAAAAAATACTTAAATTCTTTCAGCCCCAAATAGTGCTAAACTCCATTTAAAACATACATATTCAAGTAATAGAGGACTATGGGGGTTATTGACTAAAGTGAGACTGTCAAATTCACAAACAGCAGATTCCCATAGGAAATCCGTGACCGTGACAAATTTCCCATTGTAAAGTCGCGACTGCGACAATATTCTTGTTATAAATATGCAACTGTGACAGTAGCAGTCTTTTGTGACTGTCTTTAGCTGGCAAATTCATACAACAATTCAATCTTTAGCCAATAACCCCCTATATCTGACACAAAGATAAAAAAAAAGACAATAATTTACAGTTTACATAGTTTTTATTAAAATGCTTTTAGAAGTCATTACAAACTATTTACAAGCCCTTTTTGTATGGCTTTCTACTAAAAGTAGAAGGCACCATGCTCTGTAACTGAAGCAACAGGCTAAAATTAATTGGACATCTGGCAGAACAGAGTACAGTTTATTACAATCATACTAATAAGAGGAAACAGTTGAAAACAAATAAATAAACATATACAGACAAATCTAAATCCACAATAAAAAAAAAAGACTGAAGAGAGGACAAAGATATTAAAAAGCCAAATCATATACCTACTTTTCTGTAAAAGGAAGAATAATAAAATCATGGTTCTGAATTTACTCAAGGCAAAATTACAAAAGCTGCAAAAGTTTACAAAGCTCAAACAATTACAAACTGCAATAGCAGGATTAAAATAATTATAGAAGCTACAGTACATCATTATGGCTAACAGCATACCAGATATTTGTTGCTGCCAGAGATTTCCCCACACATACAAAAGACTATACACCAGTCCTCACAGACAGCAGGAACTGCTTAAAAATAAGACCATGGATGTTTTCCTTTTAATAATGCCTGCAAAGGGATGCTTGGGCTGTGGCATCATGGCAAGTCAATGGGGCCTATTGCAAGGCCTTTATTGCAACAGAAAACTGCAGATTAGCTCCTCTGGTGTCATTGAGTAAAATGTGTTTTATATGACAGATTGATATTCAAAGGTTACTTGTACTTGTTAAAGCCAATGAATTATATTTTACATGACACTTTGGTTATGTAGGGCACAGCTTCACTGAATATTTATATTTTATTTTACTTGCTGAAATGATGCAGAACAGAGCTCCCAATCCTAAAACAAAAAGAAAAAAAGCCAATATGTAGTCAAAGGCTTTCCAAGCAAAATAACTTACATCTTTATGTTTCAAGACTAAAACTTACTTCTATATATTTTCAGCAGTACTGAATCCTTTCTTGGCTTTAGCCAACAATTTCGGAATTAAGCATCTAACACAGAATTTCCCTTTTACATAATTGAGGAAACCATACATAATACATATATGTGCCTCAAATCACTGCTGCTATTTTATGTTGCTTTCGGTGAAGTTGATTTAATAAACTGCTAAAAGGGAAGTGTTACATTACATGTAGAAATCAAGTTTAAGGACTTAAAAATGATAGAATTGCTTAAAAGACAAGCAGTGTTATTGAATATGTTCCTAATAAATATTTACATTTCAACTGAACATACTTGAATTTCCTAGAACAGGGGTCGGTAATCTTTGTAGAGAAGGGAGCCATTTCACTCCCTCCTCCACTGTTGAAAAAGTGTCCGGAGCCACTAAGGGGGAGGAGCGCCTACGTTCCTGATCACATAACCTTTGACGTCCCATCACAAGAGACGTCAAATACCATGGGCGGGAGGGAGGGCTACTACTCCTAGCCGACCGCTGTCCTAGAGTATAGCTGATTTCTCAACAGGCTCTGGTTAAAAACATACTTGCTTTTACCTTCTGAGATTCACCTATTAAGGATATAAGAAAAACATGCCCTGCAAAATTCATCAAGATATAGAAAATATGTAAGCATACGTAAGCATTGCGCTGGCTCAGTGGTTAGCACTGCTGCCTTGCAGCGCTGGGTTCTGGGTTCAGTTTCATCCTGTTCTCCTTGCACTTGCGTGGGTTTCCTCCCACAACCCAAAAACATACCTGTGTGACTAAATAGGGATACTATATTGTAAGCTCCACGGGGAAGGGACTAAAGTGAATGGCGAACCTCTGTAAAGCGCTGCATAATATAGTAGCGCTATATAAAAATGAAAAAAATACAAACAAAAAAAAAAAAAATCCCTGAGCTAAGTGGGCATATTGAATTCTTTGATGTATAATTTCTGTTAACTTAATTTTTAAAGTTAATTCCCACCCCTACTGTACACAGATAAAGCAGTTTTACCTTATAGATAACGTTTAGAGTTGGTTTGTTTTGAAAATGTTGTCATTGGTCGGTGTAGTTGGCATTGGCAGGAGTAGTGCCATTCTCCAAATACCAAGTACCCATAAAAACCACAATAACCACTGGTTATTTTTGTAACCGTGGTCACTGCAGTGATAAATTCAGTCAATGGGAGCACTTCATGACTGTTATGGTTTTGTACTGTGACTACTTTCCATGTGAAAAGTAGCGTTAATCAAATACTGTGCATACTATCAGACTTAAAATACCCAGTTTGCTGGGATAAGAGTGTTATTGGCTGTTAATCTTTACTCCTAGAATTCAGGGAATGCATATTCATTTTCTTGCTTTTAATTTCCAAAATAAATCTTGCAGTATACATTTGCCTACACCTTTATTTGCTAATGACAAACAAAAACTTTCTGTACACTGTAAAACATCAGTAACTACAGGTGGGGAAATAAAGAATGATATACATATGGTGTTCACCAACCCATTTTCATCTTCGGCATCCCACAAATACTTCATTATATTTGGAAAAGGACTGCCTTTTAAAGGAGCTGCGCCTGGGATCTTTCTGCTTAAAAATGGGGGAATTTAAAAATTCCATATCTGTAAAAGGATCTCCTCTTCTAAGTTTCCTAAAAAGTAAAAAAGACAGAGAAATGTTAAATGCCAAGGTAGTGGTGAAACAAATTGGTGAACAGTCAGTGAAAATAGTCATATGATTTTGGTCTATTTGTCAAACTTTGCTGATAAAATTTTACATTATATTTCTACTGTTTTAAATTTCCCGTTTATTTTACATAATCAATCCTTTAAGGCAAACTGAAGGTGGGATCTTGATCAAGGGATTTATTCTGATTCCCAACTCCAAATATGGGAAGGAATTTTTTCCCTAATGTGAGAATAATTGGCTCTTGCCTCTTGGGTTTTTTGCCTTCCTCTGGATCAACATTGCAGGAAAATAGGCTGAACTGGATGGACTTGTGTCTTTTTTCAGCCTTATAAACTATATCACTATGTAACATGATTTTTTTTTTAATCCAAACAATAAAATATTTCATGTTTACTGGCATTTTGGGATCCTAAAACCCCCATGGCACACAAGAGGTCTTGGTCTTTGGATCTCCTTCACAGAGCCCTTTTTAACACCTAGCTCTGGAATCCCTGACTTGGCTGTTGCAGCCTTGATTCAATGCCACAAGGGTCTTTATAAAGTGTTCATTAAGATTATTTTCAAGAGCTTCAGGTGTCACATCCCATCCACCACAGGGTAATAAACACATTCTCAAATTCATAACTGTCTCTGGTCTTCCCCTGGAAAAAGCTCTGCCTTTCCAGAAGGCTTCACTTTCCTCTGCATGCCTGTTACTAGATTGCAGTCTTGTCAGGAGCCAATGTGGTATTTCTTGCTAATAAATTAGCCCTGCATTTTGGTCCTACTCTCTTCCCTAAAGTGGGAAGGATATGGTTTGCTAAGTTTGTCCCAAGTATGAAACTCTAAAAAGAACCAATTTTATTGGCCATGGTCCAGGTGATCCATAACTTTATCTGACCATAAGATGTTTTAGTAAACTCTGCTTAGACAGTATAATTATTTTTTCTCATCTGTAACACTAAAAAGTGCAAAAAGTCTTGATTTTTTGCTTTGTATTTTTTTATACTTTTACTAGATACATACACAAATAACCCACTTGCCACCTCTTAGTACTACTATTAGTTTCAACTTCACTTTTGTTTCACATGATTCATGGAGGAGAATGCATTACACATAGTTTTACTAAAGCGGTGGACTTGTTTCAACAATAGGCAACTTCGGTAATATAAAAGGCTGCCATTTATTTTACAATTGACCAATTTTTGCAGTATACATACGCGCTGATTTTTGGCTCTGCGTAATTGACAATGACTTTACATCGCCGCTTCCTGATTGGGGTTCCAGAATTCTTCTTTTCCCTCTCATCATAAAGCAGATTTATCTGCTTTTTCACATCAGTTTTTCCAGATAAATTAGTAACATCTGATAAGCTGTGTGGAGTGGAAGTAACTATGGATTCAGCTTTAAAAGAAAAAAAAAGGTTTTTTCAGTTATAGTTTAAGAGTGCAATACTTCCTGAAAATAAAGTTCAGGAAATTCAGTTTTTACATTTGTATAAAAATTTTGTGCTACTCTCAAAAGTTATAAAGGAAAGAAAATAATTAATTCATTGTAAGTGTTAGCTAAACTAAAATAGACAAAATAAATCAATTTATGCCTCTATGATGCATTAAAGGGACACTGGCCAAAATTTTTTAAAAATGCATATGTTAGTATATACTAATTACTAACTTTTATTAAATGCATTTAATTTTCAATTTTGGCCATAAAATGCATTTTCTTACCTGTGTAGAAGTGCTGTCTAGCACTTCCTTGTTTGGGAGTCCATCTTCTCTACCATGTCCTGTTGAAGCAGTTCAGCTGAGTTCTCCTCTTCTGCCGCTCTACCTGTGAAGCTGTGCGCCAGCATTTCCTAATAGTCACATGGGAGAGAGTGTGCGTCATCAAGGGAAGATACGATGATGACGCGCACGCTCTCCCATGTGACTATTAGGAAATGCCGGCGCGGGGCTTTACAGGGAGAGCGGCAGAAGAGAATGCGGCTGAACTGAACTGCTTCAACAGGACACAGTAGAGTCGGCAACACAGAAAGAAGATGAACCCCCAAACAAGGAAGTGCTAGACAGCACTTCTACACAGGTAAGAAAATGCATTTTATGGCCAAAATTGAAAATGAAATGCATTTAATAAAAATTAGTAAATAGTATATACTAACATATGCATTTTTTTCAATTTAGGCCAGAAAGTCAACTAATGGCAACATTATGCATGTCAGTTTAGAGAAGGAAATGAAACATACATTATAGAAAGATAATTTCATAAATACCAAAAGCATATTAGTAGAAAAGATTTGTACCTGGTCTTTATTTTGCATGTTTATTAGTTCTAAATAATTGCTCTGAGCCAGATATTTAAATGGTTCAGTGCTTGCCATGTTCAACTACCATGCAAGCACTTATTTTAAATTGACTGGGATTAAGATGGCAAAAAGCTTAAACAGAATTAATGAGAGAACAGAGAAGAAAGACAAATAAAATAAGACCAATTGTAAAGTATTTTAAAATTTCTTCATTTACAACAAACTAAACTAACTTTAAGGGGTGAATGTCCCCTTTAGGGTAATGGTACACTATGCAGTCTGAAACAGTAGTCTGTTGCCGTCTTTCTGTTGACTCAAAATGCATTATTGAGGAGGGGGAGTCACTAGACGTCATATTTTGATATATGGTGATGTCCGCGTGTAGGAGAGAAGCAAGCGCGTAACAGTCTCGGCGAGGTGAATCGAAGGATCGCAAGGTGAGTTCGCACCTTGCTGAATTACCCATTAGGTGTACTGCTCCGAATTCATCTGTTTGACTTTGCCATTTCAAAGTGGCAAATTGGAGGGTTGATGGCAGGGCTCCAGTGTTGCATAAGGCAACTAGTCATTCAAAAGTGACAATGGTGACTGTGACAAAATGACCTAGGGACAAGGTGACATAGAAATAGATAGAATATTCACAGAATACAGTTAGTGGGATATGATGAGACTGACATCACTGCCCTTGTCGAATTCGCCTCACTTCACATGACTTCTCATCCAACTGACTTTGCCACACTATGCATGTGACAGTGATCACCGCTATGTGCTTTGACAAATGTATTCTCAGCTTAGTCAACAGTGAGGAGTGAATTTGTGACTATTTTGGAGATGCAAATTAAACTGAATTCACCCTTTAGTTAATCAGACCCTAATAACTGAATGGGAAAAAAGAAGATCGATTGCCCTATACAGTCATTACTTTACTTCTACCAAATTTGCTCCAAAAGCCCTGCTAATACTATGATCAGTACTTTCCGCCCTTTGTACTAAACAAGAGATAGCAAAGATTTTTCAGCATACCACGTCTTATTTGGTTAATGAATAACCTAGGACTCTGCTTTTTAGCATGTTAAATTACTAACATCGTACAAATCAATATGGAAAGCAGGGACCTGGGGTCAAAGGCACCACAAAAAAATAAATAAATATACAACTATCATACCTGTTGTGTTGATAATGTCATTGTCAAGTTCTTCTGTGAAAACCTTGACTTTATTGCTTTCTATAATTCCCTCATCTGCATTCAAACGGATTGGCAAAAATGATTTTTCTCTGCAAGGCTCCACAAGCTCTGTCAAAGTGTTTTCTGATTTTCTTTTCAAACTATTTCTTGTAACTTTCTTTGCAACAACTGTAGCTAAAATAAAAAAAGTAAAAAAAAGTTAGCAACAGTATATTTAATGATCTTATTGCTTTCAATTTTCCTGATGGTGACTTTAGTAGCATGTAAAAAGTTTCCCTTTCTAGTCTTTTTAGGAAGTTTAATAATGATGCCAATATTTTGAAATAGCTACATTATTGACCAATACATTTTCCAGAACTAATCCACAAAACTATAGTTGGATTTATTTTTCCTTTAAGGTTCAAACTACTGCCAACCAAGAACGCTTTTGCCTTAATATGAACAATCCTGGCTTAAAGGAGAATTAAAGCCTAAAAGGCTATAGTCTAATAAGTGGCTACAAATGCTTAACCTTATGAAAGGAGATATACCCAAAGATACAGTAGCCCCATGTTAACCATAGCAACCCTTTAACCAGGTGCATTCAAGTATTGACATGCATACATATATCTGCATTTTCAATGCCCTGCAGGATGCATTTCAAAATTAAACCCTGTTAATGTGATTACCAAGTCTGCATATTTAGGGCAGTGATGGAGTTTTATGCTGCAGGTAACCATGTTTTATGCATATAAATACATTATTAACTAAATAGCCTGTATATTTTATAGTTTTTCAGTGATAACACCATTTCTTTAAAAATAATATTTAAAGTGCACCTGTCACCTCAAAACACTAATACTAATTTAGGTTGTACTAATGAAATAAAAAGTTTTGTAAATATATATGAATTTTAAAAAAAATGGACCTTTAAACTGCATTTCTCTCTGTCATTTTCCCGGTCAGCCTGCCTTTTCTTTCCTGGGTTGGGTGATGATGATTAGCTCCTCCAATAAGATCCTTGCTAGATCGTGATTTAAGGGATCTGATTGAAGAAGCTATCATGTCAATCATTTTTTAGTCCCACCCACCCGACACTTGGGAAAGAAAAGGCAGACAGGGAAGATGACAGAGAGAAATGCTGTTTAAAGGTACATTTTTCAAAATACATATATATTTACAAAAACATTTATTTCATAAGTACAACCTAAATTAGGTATTAGTGTTGAGGTGACAGGTACACTTAAAAAAAAAAAAAAAAAATTTTCTCTCTGGATAGAAAACCATTGTGGTCCACAGTATGCATCAGAGCACATTCGTAACCAGCTCTGCAGTGTCAGGGAGGATTAAAGTTAATATCTGCTTGATACATCCTATGAGACTCTTCATAGGTTTAACAGTTACAACCTTAGTTTTTAAGTCAGATGTCTACTCTAGTGGCAGCTTTACAGACATCAGTGTCCAATGCTTTTGGATTAATGCAGTTATGAGCGGATGCATTAAGCCTTCTACATAAGGTACATTATTTCTAACCTAAAATTTTTTTCTGAAGCTTTAGTTGCCCCTTTAAACCAAACCAGTTCAGCTTCATGCGGGGAACTTGAAAGAGTCGTTATTCTTCAGTATTTGTCAAACATTTGGAAGTTTTTACAAAAGCATGCAATTAAAGATTTAAAGTGAAAGGCTTTGCTAGCCTAAATAGCAAACAAAACACAAAAAAAAATTTACATTTTACACCCAAAGAATGAATCTGCATGTTTTATTCATGCTGTTCTGGGCAGTTATGAAGTTATGTTATCATTCCAATGGTTTCTATACAAATACACAGATGTATAACTAGTGTCAATGTAATGCAGACATTTGTAAAGTAAAGAGACTTATCCAGAAGAACAAACCAATGCAAGCAGCTGCTGGTTTGATTGCTTGTGTCGTTGTCAAGCAATCAAACCACGATTAGAGAAGTTAATGAACAATCTTTTTTAATTCACTTGAACCTTGTTGATGAAAACCCCACATACCAAGAAAACGAGAAATTAGAGGAAAACCAACCTTGTTCTGTGTTTACTTCAGCTGCAGGCTCTTTTTCAGCCAACTGATTTTGAGTAGCAGGATTTCGCTTTGATCTTGGTCTGGAGAGAACTGGTGGACTAGGTTTGACATTTTTGTGTTTAGACTTTTCTTTGTAAGGTACATATAAACTGTGATCCAACTCATCTTCACTGCTACTTTTTTCAGAAACGTGCTGAAATTGATCTTCCTCCTGTTTATTTTGTCGAAATGGTGTCACATGTACACTTTCCTCACAGGCAAAATCATAGGCGTCTCCAGAATTTAGAGAAACATTCATTTTATCTTTCATTATGCTTTGCTTGCTGCCATTTCGGTCTCTGCTCTTTGATCTGGCCCTAGGCTTTGAATTTTCCCAAGGTTTTTTTAACTGCGCAATAACTACTCTGTCTGCCTTGCCTTTTATAACCCTTTCTCTACCAACACGAGCTTCCTCTTTATTTTTTTTAGAATTTTGCTTTGGCTTGGCTTCAGGAGTTGAACTTGTAATTTCACATAAATCTGCACATGGAAAGCCATCTTTAAGAGGGCTCAAGGCATCATCAGTATGGTCTGTTCCTTCATCAGTCTGTCTTTTAAAGGGGCGTTGCTCCACGGTTACCTGGTTTTCTGGGTTAGAGACGTCATGGACTGAATTTACATTGCAATCTTCCTGTGGTAAAGATTCCTCTAAACAGATGTTTAAGTTAGAGGGTCGCCGCCTTAAAGACACATTTTTGTTTAATAAAATTTCACTTTCAGTTCTTTCCAGGGAGTTTGAATCCTCAACCCTTGATGAAAAATTGGATTGGTGAAAACTGGATCTCCTTCCTGGTATAAAAAGAAAACACGAACTTAAAAATTCAGTACAATGCAGTAAAAAACAACTTTCATATTAAATGACTATTTGTGAACTTTAAATTAAAAAAAAAAAAAAAAATATTTGTGAAAATATATAAATGTGCTCAACCCCATTAAAAGCACAATATTTACCAGAGCACTGTATTGTATGTATGCATAATTTTATTTACAAAGCTCCACAAATTTACACAACGCTGTACAATTTAGCAATACAAATACAATAGAGACGAGGGAAAAGTGCATTAAACAAGTAAAATATCACAAGGATACATCACTTTATGTGCTAGGTTGCAGTTGACAAAAGAAGTTGAAGGTCTCTGCCCCATAGAGCTTACAATCTAAGTGATAGTACAATCTATTGTTTCCCTAGCTGCATCTACAACAGGCTCAATTGCTGTGATGTAAAATACCATTCTCACTCTTCTGTGAAATTTTGCACTGGGCAGTTTAATGCTATTTGTAATCACAACTCAATACTTTTTTTTTTTTTTTTTAATAGAAAATCAGTCATACTGGTCACAGTTTTTGAGTGAAACATTTCGTTTTCATCATTGAGTCCAGCATTAGGTTAATTAGAGTGCTTGAGATAAATTTATGTAAAGGCAGATGAACCAAAGCTAAAAGTAGTTTTAAAGTATAAAACCTCAAACCATAATTTGTACCATGCCATTTAGAATGGCAACATACTGTATATCATTTTAAAGCACACAACCATGAAAACTGGAAAAATGCGTTAATGCTCCAATCATGCTAAAAATTAAATTTCTCCAACATTTACAGAAGCTGTTTCACTTAAAAAGAGGCATCCATACCTATAGGGATTTATCCAAACTCAAGCTTGAGCATACAACTAAGCTTTTCTCCACTGTGTCAAGCATGGCATCCCTGTCTGCTGCTATCACTCTTTCTGATATGTACCAGCAGTATGCATATGCAGAAGCACTATTTCAATGTATTAGCATTTCTGTGCATGCTTGTGATGCTAGTTTTACAGAGGTCCCCAACCTTTGCTGGATTGGAGACCGGATTTCAGTTACTTAATACTAGGTAGCCAATAAATAGAAACATTTTTTTTTTAACAGGCTTTACTGTCCTTTTAATATCCTCAGTAACACCTCTTCAATAAAGTTTCATGAACTTCTCTTAATTTTGCATTTGCACGATGTTTTTAGGGATATAAGACATTTTTTAAAGATATATACTGTGTTATAACAGTTTTTAAGAAATGTATGACACAGTAATGACTGCACATAGAACAGCAATTTATGCAAGATAATTTATTGCCATTATGCAAAGCAGGAACCTAATATAAAAACCTTTGTCTGCCCACATATGAAAAGATTATGTTATCCCTTTCAAAATCTAGCATGCAAATAAAACAGTTGTCACTTGGCTAACTAGGGAGCAGCCAAATTCATAAAGCACCCCAATTAGTGTCCAAGTTTCAGCATTTCTTAAGTAAACAAATTATCAAATGGACAAAGGGAGGGTGATACCATTCATACAGCTTTCCACTGACCATGATGGTGTCATTATAAAGGAAATATACAAAGATTATTGAAACTTTTTTCAGTGAAAAGTGCTAACCTTTGGATAATCGACTCACTCCAGGTTTCTCATTAGTTTCCACCATTTTTTCTTGGGAAACCCTTTGTTCAACCTTTGAACTTTCTTCTACTTTTCTTGTGTCATTTGTGTTTGGACCAGTAACTGTAAAACACTGTGCTGATGTCCTATAAAAAAAAAGTAAAAATAACTGTTTATACATTGGGTTATGCAATAATGTTTTTAGGTCCCATTTATTTCACAGAAGGTCTGTGGTCATAAAAATCAAATGTTTACAGTAATTCTGTAGTATTAAGATAATATTACATCCTATTTAGGAATGACATCTAATAGAAGAGCAAAAATGCAGAAAATTTTTGCACAATAAGTAACTTAACCGTTTAGGAAAACTGTGTTAACACAAAGGGAATTGTTGGTAATTTGAAACTTTTAATTAATAATAGAATAAATTATGTTTTTATGATATGACTAAAAAGAAATACAATATGTGACTTTACAGCATAATTCAATAATTAATCAGGTGGGGTACACTGTGTAATGTTCACTGTAAAATGTATAGTGGTAAAAATACAAAATAAAAATTTGCTGTATGAAAATTCTTAAAGCAATGGCAGACCATTAAGGGGGTAATTCAGGAACTATCGAACTTACCTTGCGATGCTTCTCACCACTTCGTCGAGTCGGGTACGCGCTCCCTGGTCTCCTGCAAGCGGAGATCAGCGAACGCTTTAGAGGTACTTCGGCGAGGCGACTCAAGTGGTCGCAAGGTGAGCTGAAGTACCTTTAAAGCGTTCGCTGATCTCCGCTTACAGGAGACCAGGGAGCGCGTGCCTGATTCGGCGAAGTGGTGAGAAGCATTGCAAGGTTAAGTTCGATCGTTCCTGAAATACCTCCTAAAGCTGGTGTCAAATAGTTGAGAAAATGCATACCATTGATTTCAGTGGTGACCAAGTCAAAATGCCTTGCAACTTTTTGCACAAGCATTAACTGCAACAAGTTGTATTGTGAGGTGGGTACTACTTTCCCAAAAATGTGTAATATTCTTGGTTACAATTGCCACTGAAATTTATGAGACATCCCCAACACGCCTTGTCTTCCATTGCACTTAGAGCAGTTCATGTTCCTCGTATTTATAATCACAGTTACTGTGTTGGTGAAACTAATCAATAGGATCATCTGGTAAAGCCATAATAATTGCTATCAGGAAGGCTCAAGTGTTTCAAAGAGCACAAATACTACAATTTTAGGATGAGACTACAGTAGCATTTTGAAACATTGCACTTTTACTGCTGGTATAAGCAGCACTCTTGTCTTTTTTCCAGGACCTATTAGTAGTTATGAAATTCATCTGTAATAAACCAACATGCAAATGGCGCTGATTTCCATAAAAACTAATAGGGGCAGTGAAAAGGAAGTGAGAAAAAGGAACATCTAGTAAAAGCATTATGTTGAACATGCTATGATCCCCTTCCTAGCATTTATGGTCCTTGTTATCCATTGGTTAGATTATTGTGCTGACGTATACTGTTACTAAAGAAGACAATTCTAATCAACACAGTAACTGTAAATAAGCAGACACTGGAATACTTGTATGCAAGTTACTGGTCCTCTTTACCCAGTATCCGATTGCCCTATTTCATTACTGACTGAACAGTTTTCTTTTGGATTTGTTTAGTTTTTGAACCATTTTCTTGTGACTTATGCTAAGTAGACAGAGTTCTGTTACATTTTTACTGCATGCAAGTGTGGTGACCAGACACAGGATGCAGAGCTTAATCACCCCAGGGGCTATTTTCTTGTTACGGGCCTCCCCTGGTGGCTCCAGCAGGTGTGGATCAGACACAAAATAAAAGTTTGTATGATATAGGATGTACCTCGATTACAGGATAGTGTGATTATTTCCATGACTTTGGAGAACCTTGAATAAAAGCTCCACTGGACAACTATTTGAACCAAAACATTGCAACCTTTACTTGAAACAGAAAACCACATTTTGAGCACTTCCATAATGTCATCAGAAACCAAAATTTCAAATGAGTCCACTTGAGTCACTCTACAAGAGTTCAAGAATGTCTCTTTGGTATAGAAGGCCTGGGCACAAAAGGCCTGGCACCTCTGAGAGGTGCTAAATTATAAAATCCTTCACATGGTGACTTTCCTTTGAGCTCTCCAAAACACTTTATTTCCTGTTACAAACATTTATATACTTCTGCCCATGAGCACTTACTCCCATACTTTTTAAATACATAAACATTTGTTACATAAATCTTCAGCACGTATCACTGTTCAACCATAAATCACATTTATAAGGATTACACTTTTTAATTACTACTCCTAAAAAGACTTGATCCCCACTAGGAAATCTTAAAATGGATACTGCTCAGGTTAGATGTTCCCAATACATAAACCTCACTAGGTGTTAGAATCTTTTAGTAGTGCCCACTCTGGGTCACTACACAGGTAAAACCAACAAAATGCAGTGGCTCCTGCAACAAAATGAGTGCTATATTCTCTACTGGTGACTGTTTTGCATATTGTCATGATCTGTAAACTATGACATAACACATAACAGGGGGGATTATTATGATGGCCTACATCTCAGTCATAAGATTTTCCAGGAAAATTAACTACATTTCAAGGCTTAAAGCATTAATAAAGTTTTGCAAAATGGTAATTACACAGCAGCAAAATCATACCCATGCAAGCACAAAAAAAAATTATACAACTGTTTTAAGACATAACCGCCCGCCCCAATAAGAACATTAAAAAAAAAACCCTGCCAAAATGGTTAGAACAGCAGTCCAGTCTCAAACAGACATTACTGCAATTTTCATTGTTAAATTAATGATTTGAGAAATATAATTTTATTTACTTATTTTAGTGGTTATAAATACAAAGTTATTCTCTCAAATCTAAAAAAGTCTGAAGAAAAAAAAAAAAAAAAAGACACATTAAGGCCAGGTTCACACTGGTGTATATGAGAGTGGCGCTTTTAGAAAAGCGCTCCCGAAAATACTTCAGGACTTGCTTTTCTATTGTACTTAACTGACGCAGTGTGAATGCTCCCTCAGCGTTCATGGTTACTCCTATATGCATGCATTCTTCACGTCATGTCCATACACATAGGAAATGTGAAACGCAAAGTGTTTTAGCATGCACACACTCAACGCTGGTGTGGCCAGAGCAAGGTAAGTGCCATAGGGATTCACTGCGCACTTTTTTTCCCCGAGCACAGCATTAAAACACGCAAGTGTGAACCTGGTCTGAGTTCTACAAAAATTGTAAGTATAATTAAGAGGCATAACTCACGAAAGAGTAGTCCCAGAATGGTTAGAGGTATTTTCATTCACAGATAGCCCTGTGTTCTGAAAATAAATAAAATAAAAACACAACATAACAGAAAAATATCTGTAGCATCACAAAATATGAGCACAATAAAAACCTACAATATATAATACACATGCACTGTCTTTTGCACTATTCCTTACATTGCCATTATACAAGTAAATACTATATTATGTCCACAAACATACTGCACTGCATCATACAAAGCTTTTACATAGAAAAACAGTGGCATCACTCAGACTGCACTGCATGGAGGCAGGAATAGCTGCAGAGAGAAGAAATGCATTTACAATACAACAGTCATCATTTAGCCTACATGCCCAACAACAAAAACCCACAATCTTTCCCTTACCAGCCACTGCATTGATTATTTGTGCTTCTTCTATATGCATTATTTCACACGTAAATGTCAGCCTTTGTAGGAACCTTTATAAAAATGGCACTTTAACATATTAAAATTAAATAAATAATTCCAAGGTAAACAACCACTTTAATCTGAGTTTTACAACCTTGCCTATATTATACTGTAAGTAATATGTGAAAATGGCTACAATTCAATAGTGATGCCCTTTGAATAAGGAAAAATATTACTTTCCCATCATAATGATTATACAGATCAAAATCACAACCAGTTAGTGGGATAAATGAAAACCAGGGCATAAGCCTGCTACTAACATTAAAGAGAGTCCAGTAATGTACAACAGCCTTATTAATACAAAATAGCACTTTTAAATAAATTAGATACATTTTATTTTTGTAATATTCACATACTTAACAATAAATTCTATTAAATTGATTTTATGGATGAAAATCAAGTCCTCTATCACAGAGGTCCCCAACCTTTTTTGCACCAGGGACCGGCTGTAAGCAAGACCAGTTTT
>WMED01006579.1:0-18348 GCA_019650415.1 Pipa parva
CTTTGTAAAAATTAACATTTGTGTCATTCTCAAAACTTTTGGCCATGACTGTACATTATCTGCATTACATACTCCCCACAAACCCCCAAATACACTTCAGCTGTACACTGGGAAGAAAACAGATGTACAAATACAGGTTACTTTTAGACTAGCATAAACGATTACAATTGTTTCATGTAAAACGTTTATCTCTGTTAAAAATGATACTGACAGCTGAAAACATCTTCTAACAAAGTCATGATCTCACTGGTAACTTCCAGTTCCCTTGTACTGTTTCTGGGCAGGGTGCAGATATAGCAAGTTTGGAGAAAATACCAGAACCCATCAAAGAAGCGACTGCTCTTTTTTATGGTAAGAAAGATTTTCTACATAATATTACACAGGGAGGATCCCCTAAAGCACACAGCTATTTCTGTGTACTTGCCCACGTGTACACGCGAGAAAAATCTGCAATAAAAAAAGTTCTCCGCTTAAAGGAACACTTCGGCCAAAATTGAAAAAAAAATCCATTTGCTAATTTATACTAATTACTAACTTTTAGTAAATACTTTTTTTAAAATATTTTGGCCAAAAAAGTAAACTTTCTTACCTGTAAAGAAGTGCTGTCCAGCTGCAGAGGAAAGGGCACCTCAGGTGGACTGCCTGAACCAGAGGCCGTAAAGTCGCCAGCACAGAAAGAAGATGGAGTCTGCAACAAGGAAGTGTTGGACAGCACTTCTTTACAGATAAGAAAGTGTACTTTTTTGGCCAAAATTAAAAAAAGAAACAAAAAGTTAGTAATTGGTATAAATTAGCGTTTTTTAAAATTTTGGCCGGAGTTTTTCTTTAATGAAAGAAATGGAAACGGCAAAAGAGAATTGTGGGAATAACAGCTGGAGGGTCATTGACAGATCAGAGAAGTTAGCGGTTTGGCAGAAACATGAGCCTGTGTGTGTGTGTATATGTATGTATATATATATATATATATATATATATATAAGGCGAAGATATCATTTATTTTGTTTGTTTAATTTTTAGGTTATCCTGCAAGCTCTTCAAATGTTCCACTTCCTGAGGGTCAAATGGACTCTCTTCTGTCCATCATATCCAGTCAACGGGAGCGCTTCAGAGCTAGAAACCAGGAGCTGGAGGCGGTAGGCTGGCAGTGTTATCCATGTGTCCAAGAAATCCTGCAAATCAGATTTCATTTTATTAGGACACGTTTAATTCTACTCACACACTGTCATTTGGCACGTAGGCTGTTCATGTAGCGTTTAACATGGCTTCTATGTACACTGTAAGGCAGGTTTTCTACTGCACTGGGTCTTTTTTAACTGCATTTAGGGTGGTACTTCCATGTAAAACACCCCACTATCTCAGTGCTTTACCCTCATCTGAGTGCTGTATATATATTTAATTCCTATTGCTACTAATCCTTTTGCATTTTTCTTGTATCGTTTTATGTAGTAAAAAAAAAACGCAGCCAAAAGCGTCCTAGCACATATTCCTTTCTATGAGATGCTAGTGTGTCTTTGCACAGCAAGATAGCCATTACTTTCAATGTGTTTTTGCGACTGCATGTTTTTGACAATAACACTCAGCAAAATTCATCCCTTGTGAACCCAGTTCTTTCCTGTTCTCATGTGTTTGTTTAAACACCGACATGGATTTTAACTCCGCATTCCCTAATATTAGGAGAAATATGGTAAACATACCAGTGAGTGATTGGAGCGTTAGGGCCCACTATTAAAAAATTTTTTTTTTTTAATTCCCTTACTCAATCTCTATGAATCTTTTCTATCCTGCCTCTTTTGTGTCTCCAAACCCCTAACTGCTTTATACTACCCTCAAAAATATGTTATAATGATGCAGTTTGAAACAATTTTCCTTGTGTCTGGGTGGGCCATTCTGATGCTCAATGCAACCATTTTAAGACTGGGTGCGTACCTCAGCAGAGGCAAGCAGTAGAGTATTCTAGAAGGTTGCTAGGTTTTCATGTGCCCTGTGCATAAATCCATAGTCAGAGTTACACATTCAATATGATTAGGCTGACTATCATTCCCTCTGACTCACAATGACAGTGTTGTCTGTATAAGAAGGATAGTGAGACCAGGGGCCTGCCAGACTCCCTTTACCATTATTGGTTTCACACTGCTGCTGTTGCTCAGAATTAAATCAGGCCAGAGTTCATAGGGAAGTCGGAAGGGGCCTGAGGGATTCTACTACATAAAGTGTATTTGAGCTTTTAGTTGAAAAGGCCACTTAGGGGCTTATTCATCAAAGTGAGAATTCGACTGCTCAAGTGAATTCTCATCATTTCGGGTTGCTACACCCTGATTCTCTATTTCAGAGGAACAAATGATTCGAATAGTGAAGACGCAAATGCGCCAGTAACAGACTCTTGCATAAAGTGGCCTAGAGCCAGTCGATAGCTGCTTTCAACCCTCTAATTCACCACTTTCATTAGGTGAAGTAAAACTGACGAATGTGACACAATACGCCTTGTCGACTTCAGTGGTTGATGAATAGGTGAATTACCTGTGCAAGCACATGTAAAGTGGTGTGAAGAGCTCCACAAGCCTGTGACAGTTGTAAGCTCTAGAAGTCGTCACGTTACAGATTTTGCTGAATACCCAAATATGGAGAAGTAGCAAATAAATGTGAATTCACCCCTTTGTGCAACTTTGCGTGAATAAGCCCCTTAGACTAGTCTCATAGGAAAGAATAAGAGCTAAGAAAAAGGTAGCAACTACTTTACAGAACTAAGTGGATAAGGCTTAGTAGTACAGTACAATATACTCCACCAGTAAGTTTAACAGTAACCTTGCTTCTCACATTTTCTTTTTCATATCTTGGTTTATTTAGGAAAACCGTATGATGCATCATACAATGAGAGCGCTTCAAAGTGAGCTAGATAACCTGAGAGCTGACAACATTAAGCTATATGAGAAGATTAAATTCCTGCAAAGCTACCCAGGGAGGGTGAGTTCTGCATGTTTTGCACCTTTAACTATTTTTCCTGATTATTTCCCTGCATACATGATGACTAGTCTAGAACCACTGGCTATTTTCATCAAATTGTAACTGTACTTGACGTCCAGCATCAAGCCTAATCTTGGGATAGTATGGCTTCTATGTGGTTATTACTGTTGACTTGCAGTTCCTAGGAGAAAGCAGGGGTGGAACTACAGGGGATGTAGCTGGATCTGGGTCTATACTTATTTGGAGCCCAGCTGCTGTGACACAGTGACAAACCCTTCTGCCCTCAATGCCAAATTTCTGCTCACGTGCCACACACTCCTCCCATGACCACCACTCAAACAAGGCGAAGAACCAGAGACTTTGGTATTGTTGGGTGGACCACTGGATATTATCTATGTTCTTATTCTAAATAGGTCTCTCTCCTGCCATTATGGTTCTCCCATAATCCAACCCAAAAAAATGCTGGTAACCTAATTGGTGTATGATCATGTTGGATTCACTCTGTGTGTGTGATTATGTAGGAATATTAGATTGCAGGATCCACAGCTGCGGGAACTTTTAATGGTTAATCTCAGGAAGGAAACCACTGCAACAAGTCAGCACCAATAAATGATAAAGACTAAAGCTTAGTTGAGCTTCTCTGATCTAGATCTTGTGTCTTATTGTCAAAAATCCAAGTCTCCTGCTTTAAAGTTTAAAACATACACATGACAAGAGACTTACACTGATTTTTTTTTTAATTCTTTTATCAGTATTCTACTACTTTTTATTCCGTTCCTTTTACTGTTCTATAATGTATAATAAATATAGCCCGTGATTTAAATTTCTTTCCTGTTTTTAATCTTCTATGTTTTATCTTGCCACTAGGTGTCACTCACTCTTCAATATCTACAGTAGACAAGAAAATTGCTATATTGTATATGTATGTTTGTATTAATTTATATAGCACTGATATATTATACAGCGCTTTACAGAGATTCACCTTTTACTTCATTCCTGCTCCATGGAGCTTACAATCTAGTTTCCCTATTGAGTCTCACACAGATGTATGTTTTTGGATTGAGGGAGGAAACCCACGCAAGTGCAGGGAGAACATATGTTTTTGTTTTGTTTCAACTTAATTATTTAGAAATATTTAATGAAACATTCTAACATTTCCAGACTTTCATGTCATTTGTAAAGTGTTATTTTGATGATTTAAGATTGTACTCCCTGTATTTTTTTGTAGAATAATTATTTCTAACTCTAAATATTTATTTATTGTAATTTTATCAGGGTGGGAAAAGTGACGACACAGAGCTCCGTTACTCATCCCAATATGAAGAGAGACTTGACCCATTCTCTTCATTTAGTAAAAAGGTAAGCCACTAAATGACGTGAACAGAGTCCATAATATTGATGATTAAAGTGGATCTGTCAGGTCCACCAGGCTTTTTTTTTAGGAGGCAGGGAGTCAGAATAGGTTCCAGCAACTAGCACAGTGATGGCCAACCTTTTGAGCTTGGTGTGTCAACATTCATCAGCAAACCCAAGCATAACTCAGGTGATGTATCACTTCGAGAAAAATCCAGAGGCAGGACAACTCTCCTACTGAGAGCGCGGTGTGAATGGCGCCATGACACGTGTCAGCAAAAACGTCTGGGTGTGTCACCTCTGACACGCATGTCATAGGTTAGCCATCACTGAACTAGCAGGCACTTCTTGCTCCTATGGCTTGGCCCAGATAATGAGTTACTTTAGAATTCAGCAACTGCATTTCTAAAGAAATTAAAGATGAAAGTAAAACATTTGGTCAGCGTTTCAGAATGATAAATGAGTTGTCTGCGTGCTTTCTCTCCCAGGGCACAGATCGCTACTATGTCTGCTAACCATTTATAACTATTTTGTAAATGTTGTATCAGCTCAGTATAATTAGTCAACACCGAGTTAAAACATGTCTAGTAATGAATCTATTATGTAAAATATTTAGGCCAGGTGGAAACGGTGGAGAGATATATATATATATATAAATCCTCTTTCATTCTCTTTATTTTAAATAGAGCGGATGACATCCATTTATTTTATTAAACATACCTGCATTTAGACTTATATGGGCAATGACCCTAGCAACCACAATTGGATTGAATTTGAGGGTGTTTACTTTATTATTAAAGGAGAACTAAAACCAAAAACCAAAATAACATATTATAAAACTTACCTGGCGCTAGATGGGAAGTCCTCACTTTGACTAGCAGTCGAGTTGCTTACCTTCAAGAATGATGGCAGTTTCATAGCTATCGCTATAGCTATGAAGCTGTGCTCTAGCTCCCCCTCCTGACAGGCATTGGGTGAACTGAGCAGCAAAATCATCACAGCACATGCCTGAAGCAGGCATGATGACGATGGTGCCGCTCTGCAATGCCAATGTCGGTCAGGAGGGGGAGCCAGATAGCTATGAAACTGCCATCGTTCTTGAAGGTAAGCAACTCGACTGCCAGTCAAAGTGAGGACTTCCCATCTAGCGCCAGCTAAGTTTTATAATATGTTTTGTTTTTTTTTTGGCTTTAGTTCTCCTTTAACTCACCGTTCTATTCCAGCCCTGGCCTCTATTGGAGTCTCTCATTCAAATCAAAGCCTTGCAGTTAGGCTAAACAATGAAGGTGAAGCAAAAACTAAAAAACATACAAAGTAAATAAATATCCATGTACAATACAACAGTCTACAATATAGGTATTTAAAGGGGAACTATAGTCAAATTACATATTTACATATATAGTACTACACCTTAATGAGAAGCGCTTCTCCCCAGTAGTTGTTTCATGTGACATAAAATGATTGAGTAGGCAGCAGTGATAAATTCCTGCACCAGGAAATGTGTGTGTGTGACATGTACTGGCCAGTTTTCCATGAAAAGGTACCCTCCCTCAGACATTTTTGTCCTACTTACTACTTAGCAGCAGTAATCTTTAACTGACATCTAGTAAACCCCCTAGCAACCTATTGGCAGTTAAAGGGCCAGTAAAACCATAAAAGTAAAACATATTTGTGGATTGGCAGCTAAGTTATTCCAATATATTACTGATAAAAATGTTTAATTCCTGATTGGTGTTATTTTGAGTTTGTTTTTCTACCTTGTGGTTGAAGCCATCTTTTACTGTTTAGTAAACAAACCTCCTCATAGTCCTATTGTTTTCTACTCAGTGTCAGATAATACATATTTAAGAAGTGCTCCAGAAAGCCACATTTGGTTGCAACCAACAGAGAGTAAAACACAAAGCAATAAAAAATCAGGAATTCAACTACAAATATGACATTTTTATAAATACTGCATAGGAATAATGGCCATGCCAATCAAAATAGCAATTTTATTTTTCTAGTGTTACTGTTTCTTTAAAGGACCCATAAATTAAGCTGTTTTTTTTTTTTTTTTTTTGGAAACGTTTTTGTCTAATGTCTGAAGGCATTTTGAATATGTTTCCAGATTATTTAAGGGCACTGGATTGTATGCATTTAGCCACTACCCAGCAATAATGAAATTGATTGTTAAATGTTAATATTTGATGTTTGCTTGCTTCCAAATGAAATATGCACCAAGGTTTATAGATCTTTTCAGTGGATATCAACGTACATATTCATTTTGTGGTCTTGATATTACTTCCCTAAAACCACAGTTTGATTGCACAACCCCTGGATGAATGAACCTTTAGAAACATTGTGCTTCTATACGTACAGTAGAATTAAAGTTCAACTTAATCGCTTGGTTGCTCCATTTAAATTGGTACATACTAATTTCCCAACCAATGCATTGGCAAAATGAATACTAACTGAAATGCTGATTATACCTCTGCCATGTACAAATTAAAACACTTGTGATTTACCTGAAAATTCTAAAGATTGATATCAGTAGTATACAGCAGATACAAAAGTAAATGGTTGTAAAAATTCCTCACACTGAATTATCCATGAACACAGCAGACAAATTGCAAGATCCAATCAGATTTTAAATAATGGACCCTACAGGGTCTAGACTTACCATTGTAACAAAGAATCGTCTATAAGGACTGTGCAAGATGATGCATTTCGATGCTGGTGTCAAGAAGCATACAAATCCTAAAGCAAAATGAATAAAGCTGAGCTGTGGTTGGAAATTGTCCATCTCTTTCTGCACCCATCAACAAACATCTATTTAATTGATGGATAATTTAGTGAATGCAATTGACAGATGCTGTTTCAGCCCACCCTCTCATTATGGTATTTTTATAAACATATATGGGGCTATTTTAAAAAGTCGAAAAGTTGTTTGAGGTAAAACTATGAAACAGCTGTAATATTGCCATTTACATCTATTCAAATCATTTTTTTTTTATTTTTTTTTTACCAAAAATGTTCTGCTATTTTAGGTTGGTGAAAACCCATTATTCCCTAAGGATGATCCTCTAACTTAGCCAGAGTCTGGTTAGTTTCCACATCAGTAAAAAACATCAACTATAAAATGTAAAGGGGCTGTCACTGAAACACTGCAAAGTAGGCTGGTTTCACTGGATCGATATTTATATTTATTATTTGTTAAAATGAGTTGTTGAGGAACAGCATCAATTTATTACATAACTTTTGGTTTTACTGCGGTATATTACAATCTTTGAAAATATCAGTCATGGCTAAATAGTGAAAAAGAAATACAGTTGATAAAATCTGTTTAGTAAAATCCTTTTGGAAACTGCAATTTGCCATTTGCTTTATTTAAAAACATTTTATTCAGTTTCTATACAGTATAATGAGTTTGTTCATATGAAGTGTACCTAGAGGTCAACCCATTTTAGAAGTGTTTTATTTTACCCTGAGGTCACTGTTGGTAGCACTTTATCTATGAAAGCAATTTGTAAAAATCTCATTAATCCATCAAACTTTGCAATGGTTTGCACATCTGTTGGATTGCCCGATCTATAGATTATCCTGCTGGATTTTTTTTTGACATTCCCTAGTGGACCTACCATGGCCACACTATATACTGTCCAGTTGGACTGTAAAAGAATTAACCTTCCATATGTCGGCTTTAATGGAGGTTGTGGTGAAAAGTTCTGTTAAAACCCAAAATATTCAATGAAGACAAGATATATGCTATTTTCATTTTGATCTAAATGATGTCATTTTAAAATTTAAAATTCTGTTATATCTTTTTAAAGAATGATACTTATAACTTAAATGTGATGACTTTTCCGGTCTATATTTTTCTTGCTATTTTGTAGTCTCTAGGTTTTTAAAACTATTATCTTTCAATTTCAGGAACGGCAGCGGAAATATCTGAGCCTAAGTCCCTGGGATAAGGCCACTCTAGGAATGGTATGCTATGGAAGAACTGGGTTAAGCAATAGGGCATTTTCACTCTGCCCATAGGGTATATTTAGAAATGCATCTAAAATTGTACATGACTTGGATACAAAAAATGTTAATCTATAAACTATATTCCTTTTAAAGAAATGTATGTATGTATGTATGTATGTATAATTTTATTTATCACTATTTTATCACTATTTAAAAAAACCTACAAATGATATACATTTGTAGGTTTTTTTAAATAGTGATATTCGCAAGACTGTAGTTTAATAGCACAGTCCTCATTTCCTCTCAGTCTTCTCGGACCTGTATCATATATAAAGATTTGGCATTCATTTTTACAATTCATGGGATTACAAGTGGAACAAATCTACTGAATGCTGTATCAACAGCCTGTTTGGACTCCTATAAAAGTTACCAGTTGTAGCTCCCTTCAGCCAAGCTTTCAGCCCCCTTTATGAATTAATTCTGGGGGTTCTTTATCTGTAAATCAAGCTTGTCACAATCAATCTACTGGGTCTTTTTTTTATACCTCCCAACTTTCCAGGGGGGAACACTGGGACAGCAATATTACCCCCTGGAGGTGGTGTCACTGGTGAACCACCCACTTTCTTTTGCTTGACTGTGTTTTAGTGATGTCAACAGCACACCGCCCAATTTCTCCTTAATGGATGTATGCCAGTGACAAGGCCCAACATCAGGTACAGGTTTGGAGAGAGGACAGGGATTTGGGGACAAAAACTTAGAACTTGGACCAGGGGACCCAGGACTGTGGGACGAGACATGAAAAACAGTGCTGTCCTGTGGACAGGAATCTAAATTAACAACAGGGTTAAAATAAGCACTTGATATGTTCAGTTCTTGTTTAAAGAGATTTCCTTTTAATTCTAGGGAAAGCTCATTCTTTCGAACAAAATTGCTCGGACTTTTGCCTTTTTCTACACCCTGTTTCTGCACTCTCTGGTTTTTCTGGTATGTATTCACATATGTAATGTCGTTTCACCTCAAAACACTTTGCCGCAAATTTTGTACATAATTCATTTACTGAAAGTTTTATATTTTTGTCTATGTTGAAACAATAAGCTTCCAATCACTGAATTATAGTTTTAATCATTCAATAATAATTATAACGGTATTAAGCTGGGAACACATGAAAAGATCAGACTGCTTGAGCCAAACAATTGAACTAATTGTAACAATTAAACACTTCAACCAAGTCATTTATTACGTGTGCCAATGGTATATAGCAGTGATGGCTAACCTATGACACGCGTGTCAGAGGTGACACACCAAGATATTTTTGCTGACGCACGTCATGGCACCTTTCATGCCACACTATCAGTAGGAGAGTTGCCCCACCTTCAAAAAATTATGGATTTTTTTCAAAGTGACACATCACCCGAGTTGTGCTTGATTTTTTGACAAATTCTAACACACTGAGCTCAAAAGGTTGACCATCACTGGTATATAGGCATAAATGTGTGCCATTGTTGTCTCTGATTTAGTTCAACACAAACAAATCTTTATTGTTCAGGATGTTTTGCCCAGAATACATTTGCTGACATGCCTATGGTAGCAAAAAAGATGGATTGCCTATACCTATCATTACTGTAGTTTGGAATTGCAGGCAAACCCCCTTAACCAGGGCATTATTCTTCAGTATACCGTTATAAAACATTGGCATTTTTCCCCTGAAGGTTATATCTTCTGGTATTGTTTGAGTTTCTGGTGGAAAGAAAAATTGTCATATTTTGGAGAAGTTGAATGTTTTAACATTTGGTTGTTATTACAAAAATATGAGAATAGTTTAGTACGTCTTAAAGAATTAAAGTCTCTGAATAAATCACATTTGTTCCTTAAGCCTACATGCAAGCAACAAAATAAACCCCCACAGTCTTTTCCTTCCAAACCGCTTACTTGATTATTTCTGCTTATTCCACATACATTATTTCACAAGTAAAATCTGTTGTCCAGGGAATTTACTTCTTACGGAGCATGTGTGAAAACCAGTGTATGCCTCATTGATATCCACAGTTTAATGTACCCTGTGACATGCCTCAAACAGTCAAACAATATGTATGATGGTGTGTCAGGGTTTATTAGCTTGTTAATAAAGATCCAATGTGGCATCTGTGAGATTAGACCATCAGAAGTTTTGTAATAAGGCACTACAACCCAAAGGTACTGATTTGCCGCTTTATATTATAGCGGTTTAGATTGGCAGACTGTACTATTAGCATATCAGTTATGGTTAGGGTATATTAGTTCTTCTTTAAGACTGTTTGATCCATGTGACTTTCACTGTAATAATGCAGCAAACAGCCCATGTTAAAAGAAACTTCAGAGCCATTAAGTTAGTCTTATAATGCCTTTTTTTTAGAATTCCATATAAGCTGTAGTGCACATCACCATGAATCATGCCTGCCAGTGATGCTAAACGGACTGTTCGGACTGGATTAGAGCATGATCTATTTACAGCATTTTAAATTATTGCGTATATAATTATACGCGGTGTTCCTTTAATAAAATTGTCACTACTTTCACACTTACTGAATGGCAGTATTATGGAATAAATACTGTATGGAGATCTAGGCTTTTACAATGAGATTTGTTCTGTGGTTCATGCATTATTAACCATCACTGAATCCTCTACTTTCCAGACTTAGCTGATTTACATATGCATGCATTGAAAGATGTGCATTTTAGATAAATCAGTCAGTAAAGGTGGTTTTCTTCAATTTATATCTGTTAAGAGCATCAGGGCCATCTCAAGGGTATTCACGAAGAATTCCATCTGTTTGTTCATTACTCACAAATCTAATGATCAAAAAGGAAAAGTCATTCAGTTTACTGAGTGTAGAACATTACTGAAAGGAAGAAACTAAAGTCTCCATGTCTTTACAGTTAACAATATAACCACACAGTTTTCCCTCTGTAATCTCCTGCACTCCAAGCTTCATTTATGTAGCGTAAAGGACAGAACACTGCTTAACCAATAGCAGTCAGGCAGCTTTTTCTTCTCATGTTGCCTGACTTGCAGAACAGAAAGAGTGGGGGGAGAAAAATTTCAGCTCTCAGGAAAACTAATTAAGGGAAACAAACTGCAAGTATTATTTCTTCCCTAAACTTTTTTTTAACTATTTGTGTCAGCAATTGGCTTAGTATAAAGGAGTTTTATATGTATGTGTGCCGTTATATCAGCACTATAGTGCCCCTTTAAGCATTATTGCTTAAATTATTACCTTCTACAATACACTAAAATGTACTATTATGCTATGCTAAGTTAGGCCTAGTACATAGAAGGGTACCTACTGGTGCCCTTCAAACTGTGGCCCTCCAGCTTTTCCTGGACTATAGCTCCCAGCATCCCAGGGACAGTTAATGGATGACAATAGTATAATGCGAGTTTTAGTTCAGCAACAGCTGGACAGTCACAGGTTGAAGATCAATATATTTGCTTACTGAATTTGCATAGATTGTATTTTCTCTAAAACTGTAAAAAATCAATAAAATGGTAAATAATAAATTGCTAACTGAGTGCACCATATTCCCTCTTTTTATTAGGTGCTGTACAAAACTGCCTGGAGTGAGAGCATGGAACGAGACTGTTCTGCTTACTGTGTTAAGAAGTATGTATAAAGAAGGGGGAAAATGGACATTTCTGTTAACTTACCTGTCTGTATTTTCTCCATCTCTCACTATGTGTACCTCTATCACTTTCTGTCATTTATAAGGATGTATTTAATCATTGTGGGGTTTCAGGGAAATATGAATGCACAAGGCCACCGGCTGAGTGCTTTTATACAAGGTGTGGAATTCCAAGATGACTTTTACTATCCTCATAAAGTACAAAAGAGGTACTTTATCCTTTATAATATATGAGGCTGTTTTGGAAAATAGTGATCGCAATGTGATCCTCTTCACTTCCTGTTCCTGTGTGGTTTCAGCTAATTGAGCAAGCACAGTAGCAGAACACTGATGTAAAACTGCTACTGTGCTTGATCAATTTTCCAAAATCACACAGTAATGTGAAGTGAAATGGATCGCATTGCTGTGCAGAGCAGAAAAAAATCTGCTTCTTATCTAGAGCATGAGGCAGCTCTAGGGCATTTAAAATTCTTATAGGTGAAGTTCTACTTTAAGCTTTGAAACCTGTTTGACCATTGAAAAACATTGCTCCTTAAACAGCTGTTCTTGTTGCTTTTTTAGTTTCAGCTTTTGATTGCACCATTGTCTCACCCAGAATCCTTGGTTTAAGTTTGTAATATTTTACTGTAGCTTATTAAGAAAGACCACAATTCCACTGATGCAAAGTAGTAAAGCGTTCTCACTAGATAGAATCAGTTTCTCTTGTTATTCTATCATAAAAAAAATGTTTGTTGACATGTAATGTTTCAGAACTTGCATGACTACAAATGTCATGGTCCCATGTAAACTCTTTGCTCCCTGAAGCAGTACAGTGGCAGTTGAAGGGATACAGAGGCAGTTAGTTACTCTTGGAGAAGATAATGATTTATGTAGTTGTTTCCAAATGATGTTTTTAAACAGGAAAGTAGGATGATGGCTGTTATGTTAAAAATATCTAGTTCTGATGTCAAAACTTGCCATTTATAAGGTTATAAATTACAGGATATTCCATGCAAAGCCTCATCAGTTATCCTATTCACTTGATGTAATGTAAATACATTTGCATTCCTATTCCTGTTATTTCACTATAATCACGTAAATTATGGCCGGTACCTCTTTAAATTCTTACTATAACATTTGTCCTTTGCTCTGCCTGTAAAGTAATCCACATTACACAAAACCTTCTGGCCTGTCCTTTGTTAAACAGGGATACATTTACTTGACCTTGAAAGGATTCAGTTTGTTGGACTGTGCAGAAAGCGCTATATTAAATGCTTCTTCCGATTTTACCCCACTCCCCCTCATGTTTCCTATACCTGCTGTGTTTATGCTAACTACAACATATCACTTGTCTTTAAATAATAATTCCCTCATCAGAAATGTATTGATTCATAATAATGGTGTAAACATATATAAAACACTTTGAATTTTCCATTTATACAGGTATTTTATCACAAGATGTTTGTAACTGCAAATTTTGCACAAGTTGCAATGCAGGTGCAGATGCAGCAGACTTTAGTGGAACAATAGGCATGCACTACGCATATTGTGACTCTTGTGTCTCAGATACTGTATTAAAATCTTCACCATTTTTAAGGCAAACCCTACAGACTTTTGTCTAGACTACAGCTCCCATTATCTCAGGCTCTTGTTAGCAATGGTAGATTAATCTACTATACAGGCATTGAGTTTGATACCCTTGTTCTAATATTATACATATATACTGTATTTTGTGCCATATCAGCTGATGTAAACTCTGTGGTTTGTTCTGTTTAGGTATGCTGATCACTTACATAAATTCCATGAGAATGGTGAGAATGGAGCCATGTGGCAGTAAAGAATGGAGCAGCTGGCTTGTACAGAACCAATGACCGGATGTATTTGTGCAGACAGCTTTTTTTTATCCATACATTATTCACTGCAGCTTGACCAAGACTAGCTGATCTTAACAATTCTGCAAAGTGGCAGGAGCTGGGAAAATGGATTACTTATACATATTTAAAAAGGCAGATATCCTTTTACCTTGTACAGTGACCTGTTCCTTTCAGGTCAGTTGTAAAACGTAGCAGTGCAAATCTACAATAATCTCAGTTTAAGAGTGCGCTGAGGCTTTTTTAATGGACCGAACAAAACATAAAGTTATGTCAATTGTAGCAACAAGAAAATAATAGGATTTACAGTAATAAGCACAGCTAATAGACCATTGGCTGAATCAATTATTGCACAATTACAGATTATTGCACATCAGATGCCCTCTATAGCTTAGTTACAATCCAACAATGAAAAAATAGGAACACTGTTTAGCGATCCTGAAATCCACACGGTCTCAGGAACCTGAAATACTGAAATTGTAAAAATGTATTCCAAATAGATTTCTTATTGCAGACACTGGGGGTAGTCACTATAACATGCCCTCTAATAAACAACTGCAGCACTTTACCAGCATCACTGCTAGCCATTTCCATTTTACAGAAATATTGACTGCTCAAAACCTTTACAGGGGGGCAGTTACTGAAATAATAAAACAGTGGCTGTAGTTTAGAGCCCATTCCTAATATACACGTGTTCTTTTTTTCATTCATTTCTATTACCACTGTAGCCCCTTTCAGGTATTGTTAAAGGACCAGTGACGCAAGAGAAAATCTTTCGATATTTGGATTTGCATGGCAGTTATTCCTATGCTTGTGAGAATGTCATCTTTGAAGTGGATTGTTATTAGTTTACGTTGCCTTTTTTTAAATTTATAATGGGCTTCCTGGGAAATTTATGAATAAATATATTATCTAATGTTCCTTATCAAAAAATAGTACTAAAGAAGGGGTTTGTTTACTTCTAAACAAAGATGGAAGATTGCTACAACCACAAGGAAAAAAAACAAACCAAAGATAATACAAATAAGGAATTCAACTTCAAAGATAATAATTTTTATCAGTTCAATGTAAGAATATCTGCCATAATAATTCACATTGGATTTGTTCTTTTTCTAGTGCTATTGGACCTTTAATGTCACTTTACATAGTCACACTGAATAATGATACAAAGCAGGTCCATATTTAGGGGTTGACAGGGTCCAGCCAGCCTTCCTGCTCCCCCCGGTCAGACAATCCCTGAGAATTTCACACTAAACATGGTAACATCCAACATCTGCTTGTGTACAGTATATGTAGCAGCAGCCACCAGCTCTAGTGAGGGTTATGTTCAGGGTTTAGGCGCTGCAGTTGTTGGAAGGGTGCAGTTTTCTAAGTTAGCGGCAATGCTGGACTTCTCAGTGGAAATACATTTCTGAAAGGTGTATCTGAACAACACGATTTATGGGTTCACACACTTGCTAAGTTTAAATGCATTAGCAGAGTTTGTTTATTCTTTAATAATATTGTATCTAATGGCAGAATTCAAACAAGGGAGTTGTCAATAGCTGATGAATCAATCCAGCTGCAGAAGAATGACAGGTTTTGGTGGCAGGACTTAATTATTGCATTCACTATATTTAAATGACATTTCCTTGTATTATTTTGTCTGTATAAAATCCTTTAAAACCTTTTCTTACTACAGTAGAGTTTCTATATCAGTTGGAGGTAGTATTTAAATGGCATGTTATCCATGAAAGTCATTTTTAGCTTGTCCAATAAAGTGATCGTCTAAGACTATCTGTAACAGTTCTTCATTTTACTCGGCTGTAGAAAATGTTAAGCATTTGTCAATGTGTTTTTCCTTCCTCCAAATTTAGATGAAAAGTTTTTTTGTTTTTTTTATAATTTCTATGGTCTTTAATTTTGACTGACTCCAAAAACCATAAAGTATATTTTTAATGCAAGGTTGGTTTTATTATTAATTCAGACTCTATCTCATGCCTTTTACAGTATGTCATTCAAACTATAGCTTGGTTACTTTAATATTTCATCATAGAAACTAGATCGAGGTTTGAATGGTATCCTGGATTGGTGAAAGAAAAAAAAATGTATAATAGAGAAAAGCTGTTACAAATTGTCTTAGGTCATCACTGTCTACAAGAAATTATAACTGCTTTCATTTAAACGTACCCATTAAAAACACCCAGAGACAAATCAGGTTAACATTTAATGGACCACGTACATGGGTAAGGGTTCCAGAAGGACATTGCCAGCATTTTACAAATGGTTTTAAAGTGATTACACAATAAAAACTGCAATAATATATTTACTGAATCTGATCTTTCACATTCCAGATTAGCAAAGCAGATCCCTATTGTCAAAATCAATTTCAAGGTGCCGTTGAGTTCCATTCTCCAATTAAAGAACATCATATTCCCTGAATACTGTAGATTCAACTCCTGCAAATATTGATTACTATTTGCTTATATCCCATCAATCAAACTGTTAGATTCTGACAATCCCAGAAACTAATGGAGATCTATCAATAGTGAATGTAAGACTTTTACTTTATGTAGTAATATTCTGCCATTTGGAACTATTGTAAATGTCTGCAGATATAAAAAAAAAACTTCCTTATCTATTGTTAAGTTGGTTACAAGTTAGACATTATTCATTTGTAATGTGGTGTGGTGTTTTTATTTATGCAGATTAAATTAGATTAAGACAAATTATGCTGTGGGAGGGTTATAAAGTTTCTTTAAATATATAACTTTAGAAATATTGCAGTTAGTGTATTTTTCCAAACTATGCAAATATTATAATAAAGTTAAAGTTTAAGATCTTATTCTTATCTGACTATTTTGTCTAGTGGATCTGATAAATTGGTGCTGGACGTTTCATATTGGGGCGGGCTTGTGTGAGCAAGGAAATGTCTGCGCACGCTTTCCCAGCTCCCCCATTTCCTGTCCTCACAAACCACACGCCAGTTGCTCTCCAGTCATATCCCTTTGTTTTATGACTAGTACGATGCCCTCGTTCCCCACAAAGTCATTTTAAGGTCAGCTCTTGGTCTGTTGCATATGATGCAAGTCCAGTATTGCATGAACTTTATAGCAAAAGGAATCATCCCAGGTAAGGTGACTAAAAACTGTGTAATCATAACTCAGTAAAATCCACCAAGTTGTAGCAGATATAAAATAAATGATTTTTACACACGGGTATTTTTTTCTTCGTTTTTTTCCTAGTAAATCAAATCAACCTTGCTGCCTGACAGAAATATGAGTCACTGATTAGAATGAAGCAAAACTCTCCAGTTATTGATTTATATAACATTCTTTTAAATAATAATAATTTTACTGCAAAGTGGTATGCTCAATCCCAAACTCAGTGTGGCAATGTAATCCTTATTAGTAAGATGCGGGGTGCACAGAGTATATAGCCTTTCAGGGGGTGCCATTAAGCTGTTTTTAATGGTTACGATATTGGATCCTGTTTTTAACAAATTTTTGTGTAATAATAATTTTACCTGTGGAAAAAAGTAAGGACTACTAAGTTAATCTCAGCCTTAAAAACCAAAAACTAAAATGCGACACAACAGCTCAGATGCAAAGGAAAAGAGAGGGAAGAACATGCTTTTTTCTTGGTGGTACCTGTCTTCTATTAAAACTTGGAAAGGAAGTTCAGTTTGCGCGTATGTACTGTATGATATCAACCCTAACCCTGAGTAGAAGCTATACATCATATGTTAAATGTATGGAAGAGAAAATAAATAAATGGAAGACATATGCTGTTCTATAAATGTTCCTGAAAGTGAAAACATAATGGCTGTATAAATGTACGGTATGGTAAGAGCTTTAGCTGCTACACGACATCCATGGAAGGCAGCATCGGTATAATGAGACTGATGCGTGGGGGAGGAGTGTAGAGCTATGAATAATTGAAAAGCAGTAGAAGGGTATTTAGAAGAAAGTGAAATGGTTTCAGCAGCTGCAGTGTTTGGAACAGATGAAATACAAGAGAAGAAACAGAAGGAATGACACAGTACAGTAAAACTATGAGCGGCAGTGAGACTATTGTTTATAAAACTAGTAGTACCCAGTAACAAGCATAATACAAATGATTAAGGTCCAGCAAGTTCAGTAGTATTTATGTAAAGACAGATATTAACTGCAGGGTAGGCACATTATGTGCTCTATATGGAAAAGAGTCTTAAGATAAGACCCTCAACTTCAAGGAGCCCCCAGCACTACTCCGCAGAGCACCACTGCTGATTATCCAAGCTCTGCTCTGATCCAAGATAAGAGCCCTTGGTGGGACAATGCTGGTGTAGGGGTGCTGCTAGATTTGCCCAGGGTGCTATCATGACTAAAATTGTCCCCTGGTACAAGCAGTTTTCTCTCTACATCTTGTCTACATGAACATCCCTGCTGCTAGATAACCTATGCTGAGTGTGTAGTGCAGGGGTCCCCAAACTACGGCCCGCGGGCTGGATGGGCCAGAAGAGGCAGCTGTAGGAAAAGGGCGCAAACGTGGTGCGCGTTCCCCTCCTTTTCCCTACTGCTTACGGCTCGGCTCAGTGTGCTGTAAAGCTCACTGT
>WMED01006580.1:0-18348 GCA_019650415.1 Pipa parva
CGAAGTGAGGCGAACAGTACGCAGCTCACTTCGGAGCTTAGTGAATTACCCCCATAGTAATGATTTTAATTTTGCTTTCCAAAATTCATCATATAATAAGTAAAGAACAACATTATCTGCAAGACTGCTGATTAGTGTAAATCGGAAGCAATACTAGATAAGCATTAATTTATTATCATTTATGGAAATTGAACATCATTTGTGAGATATTACAACATATAAAAGATAATATATGATCTATTAAAGGAAATTCAGAAACTAATTTTTAATGTGGCAGCTAAGGCAATTAGCTTAAAAAATAATAGATTTTGATCTAGCTATGTTTCTGGGACCACTCTATCTGATTACCCCTGTATTTAATGTTTTGCTTAAAATCATACCAATTCATAGATATATTGTGACAGAAATGTATTCTGCTTTGAGAGTGATAGAAATGTTCTTGAGATGTGGTTGGTCAATTCTAATATTGAGAGGCTCTATACTTATATCCCACATATTGGATATGTTCAGCTTGTAATTGCTGGCTATGGCCAGGACACCTCCTAATACATTTTAAAGCAGCACTATAGACTTGTTAACTGTAGGGGTGCCCCTAGTTTCTTCGTCCATCCTGATGTCAAAGATCTACCACTGCACTAGTTGTTTTTGGTGAAACAGCAGGAACCAGAAGTAAAGAGGACCTTGGTGGCTGTCAGGATCAGAATGCATCGGGATCGCCAAAGAGAGCAGGGGCAGCGCTGAAGCCTTAGAGTCTGCTCTCTGAGTTCCTCCTCCTTTCTAATCAGCCCTAGATTTAAAAAGCCTATAATGCTCATTTGATGAAAATGTATACCACCTAGCACCATAGTCTTGATTATTCATTCAAATTCATGCTTCTATAGCTGATTTCACCAACTTTAACATTATATGACTTTGTGGAAAAGAGACTTATAGGAGGACTCTTACTTATGAAAAATTTCTTGCAGCAAGACTCAGTAATTCCTTAAGGATCTAAATCTGCAATCCACTTTGAAAATTGTAAGAACTTTCTGTAACTACAGTATGTCCCTTATGCTGACACAAACCTTTACAATATATCCTTCAGTTTATATACATTGTTGGAGTGCTTGTGGTTATATCTGAAACCACATCCAGGTATTGTGGCATTTGCCTGCTGATTAATAAATATACTACAACTTTTTTTTCTTTAATAATGTTGAAGGTTCATATTTCAGTCTTGCCAAACTCAGCATTAGCTTTTTCTTACAACAGGAAACTTCCAATCTCCATACAAACTGTTTAACCATACATTTTAATAGTGAATACAATATCCATAGGTAGGCATTGAAAAAAAGACCTGAATTCCCTTTTCCTCCATTAATCAACTTCAATAACACAAACAAATATGTGATGACACACTAACAAAGAAGAAACAGTTATTCTGTCTTGTAATTGCTGGTTACAACCTTCCCATAACAATGTAGTGTCACACTGATAATGCCATTAAGCATTATTTTATACAGGGGTGCAATCCCTTAGTGCTGAAGTGAATCACAGAGTTTGCTGAATTCCTGATTATGGGGAAGTGGTGAATAAAGGCAATTTTGTACCCTTATGTGACTGTTTGAGGTTTTTATTGGCAGATAAAGAGGAGTCTAATATGGTGGCCTTGAGATGATAACACTAGCAGTTCTATAGGATAGCACTACAGCCCAAAGATACTGATTTGCTGTTTCATGATATAGTAGCTTAGGTTGGCAAACCCTGTATTTCAGCATATCAGTTATAGTTAAGATACATTTGTTCCTCTTTAAGATACTGTAAAATTATTACAGTATTTGGTAATATACCACAGTTACTTCTCTATTATTTCCTGATTTTTAAATTCCAATGTTTCCTGTAACAGCCATTAATTGTACCTACTCCTATCTAAAGTGTAGTATAGTAAATTTTGCCAATTTGAAAAAAACCCCAAAACATTGTTAAAAGTGAGTTAAAGTGAACAAGCCAGTATGGTATCTTTATTCTGAAGTTGCTGGTAATGGTTAACGACATAAGATGCTAAAGAGAATGTAAACCTTTGAGAAGAACATGATTTAAAACTCTTAAACCTGAAAACTGCAGCACAGTTTTAATGATCTGCATTTTGCAATACCTATAAAAGATAATAACGTCATAGCTAGCTGCTAGGAAAATCTGTATCTAATCATACCAATAAATATTGTTGTTTTTATATAGGTTTTATAGTTTGTGTTTTTTCATGGACTAGTATATATTGCACAACTATATATACACACAGTAAACAAAACATAGAATAAATTGTAGCTACAGTATAAAAAATGGAGGTTAAGCTATTAAGAATGTGACTTAAAAGAATGTCACTAGAGGTCTTTTAGGAGATTGTATAAATATGAAATGACTTAAGCACAATGTCATCATTCATCAAAGATTATTATAAAATAAGGTGTCAGTTTGATGCCTATTACATTCCTCCAGCAGATAAACAGTCAAGTCACAATTTTAGACACCTGATGAAGGGTGGCAGTTGCCTCCCCGAAACGTTGTGTTTAGTTTTCCACAATAAATGGCAATGCCTTTTTGAATCTACGCAGTGAGCAGCCTGGATTTATTTGTTTTGTACTACATTCTCCCCACATTTCTGCCTCTTACCCCAGAGTTAAGCGTTGTTGTGCTACCTCAATTGGAAAGTTTTTGAAAACAGCTTTGGTTACACCTCTAAAGGTTTTGTTTCTAAAAATGCTGACCAAAAGCTTTCTGTAGCCTTTAGTGCAGCTTTATTTCAGCATTTCTTAGTCTCCAGCCACCAGTCTCTTCTGAACAATGCCTGAAGCCTAAAAATCACTTTTGCAAAGCACCAGACTGGAAAATGTTCAGCACCTACAGGGAGCTTCTGGAACCTTTTACTGTAAAAATACAAACCATTACACTCAAAATAGTTATAAAAGCAAAGTAACTCAACAATGAACACAATGTAACCAAATTTATTAAAAATGAAAATGTAAGAAAACCTGAAAAATGAATTCCTAGAAACTGCAAAAAACATTCAATCAATAAATTAACGATATAACAAAGAGGTAGGCGTAGGTCTGAAAAAAAAAAAAGTCATATTATAAGGTTATGCAGAAAAGAAAAAAAATACTGTTGACGTGAATTCTCATTACTTCGGGTTACTACGCTCCAATACTCATGCATTCTCTATTCCTTTTTCACTAAACAGATTATTTCCATTGTGAAGACACAGGGCCTCATTGACTTAAGGATAAATTCACCTGTTGAATTCATCTTGTTACAATTCGAGTTGCATTACCAAAATAGTTTCGGATTCACTTCTCATTACTAGTATCTAGTCTTGTTGAACATGTGGACAGCGGTGATCACTCTCAGATGCGATGTGTGGTGCAGTTATTCAGATAGAAGTAGAATGTGGAGCCCTGCCATCATCCTGCTAATTCACCAGTCTGAAGTAGTGAAGTCAAACAGGTAAAATTGGAGCACTTCACCTAGTCGCATTCGCTCCTTGGACACACTCCTCTGCTTAGTCAATAGCATAATTACCTGTGCATGCGCACACAAAGTGATGAAAATTGCTCCATAAGATCAAGACCATTGTACGCACCGGAATTGGTCACATATTCGCCACAGTGCAGAATTTAGTCAATATGCAAATATGGGGAAGTGGCAAATAGATGTGAATTCAGAGCTATACACAACTATTTGGACTTTAGTCAGTAAGACCCATAAATATGTCAGTAGCCATCTCTTGCGTAGTGTGATGTAGTAAGTCAGACTGTAGCAGTCCTGCCATCAGCCCCCTAATTTGCCACTTTAGTCTGGCAAAGTAACACTGGCAAATGAGACACAGTGTGCCTTGCCATATTCACTACTGCTATAGACTCCACTGATTGATGAACTCGATTGTTTAAAAACTTCTATCTGTCTGACTAAACCACACAATGCATCTGACAGTGGTCACCGCTGTCTGCTTGTTCGACAAGACTATTCAATACATAGTCAATAATGACAAGTGAATTTGTGACTATTTTGGAAATGTGACTCAAATTGTAGCAAAGTCGATCAGCCCCTAAATGAGAATTCACCTTTACGCAACTATTTAGCCTTTCATGAACAAGCCCATGAGACTTTCAGTTCAATAACTACAGTTATTGGCTTATCTATTTGTCACGGTTAAATAAATGCTAGTTGCTGTATACAGTATATCATTTACCAATATCATGCGTTTAAATTTATAGACAGCTTCTTACAATAGCACCTTCTTTTTCTTTCCTGCTTTCTCTTCAGTAGCTCAGTTTGGAATCAGTTCCACCTCCATCTGTTATTTTCCTGTCTATTTGTGACTGTTATATAAATGCTTTTGCAATATTTTTATTTACATATTTCCACCTCTTTACAGTTTACAAGCTCTTTCTTTTAGCAGCCCCTGCTCTCACCTACTTCCTTTTCAGCAGTTAAGTTTGGAATCTTAAGCCTGGGATTTGAATGAACAACTTAATAACCAGAGAAAAAGCAAAGAAAACTAATCAGAACCTTGCAGGTGTACAACATCACAGAGCTGTCTCCCACTTGCTTCTTTATGATTTTCCTAGTGTTCTCAAGCCTGTGGATCAATTCAGTGGCAGGGGATTCCCTGCTGATCAGCTGAAGGGGAGGTAGGTGCGAATGCAGGGGGCTTCTATAAATAAAATTACAAACATCGAAACATGAAGATACATCACTCAAATGCTAGGCCATGACTAAAGCAAGAGGATGTTTTAGCCTGCAAAGCTTACAATCTAAATAGGAAAAAGACTGACATATACAGATAGAAGGGTAATAAGTGCAGTAATATAAAGTGTCATAAGTCTACAAGTGCTATTCAAAAGAATAAATAGCTGCTTAAAATTAAGATATAAAAACCAGTGGTATTGCTCCAAGAAGTAGGATTTCAGTTTAGTTTTGAAAATAATGAGGGATTGTGCTTGACGGAAGTAGTGGGGTATAGAATTCCAGAGAAAATGGGTGGTCTTAGTGAGTGGTTCATAAAGACAATTTCCTTGTGATGACTATTGTATAAATGCTAAAAACCAATGAAAATAAGTATATATTTGCAATTTTTTAAAATTATATTATTCAAGTGACAATTGCATGTCAAATATGTGTCCCTATAAATGATAATACTTTCTCTACTTCAGAACGTTCTGGAATCTCAAGTTAGTGACTTGATCCATATGTTTGAAATTCTGTAAAAAGAATATCAGAAAGAACCAGATGTACAGCAGATCAGTTACATCTCACACCTGCATGATCATTTGAGAAAGAGCATGTATACCCGAAACATGTCACGATGCACTAAATAAATAGCACAGTAGCTATACTACATTGGTCTGCACTGCTTTTCTTCTTCAATTTATATTATATATATGCATATGGGTGGATGCATTCAAAGCAGTGACCTTTAAAACTAAAGCAGCTGTCTGGAAGTAGGATCCATTTTTCTATTGTTAACCTGTGCAACTCAGCAATATGGCATTTCTTTTGTAAGTACTGATCACCAAAGTTTAGTCCTGGTCACCTAATTTACATACAAACAAAGCAAAAATTTGATAACACCCTGTTATCTTATTTAGGCACGGCTGTTAAGGGCATGTACATAGGCAGTAAATTGGGCAGATGTGATATTTGTGTAATGATTTTTTTGATTTCTTATGGCCCTGCTACTGAAGACAGCACATCATTACCCATGATGAGTCCCACATAAAAAATAACTGTCATGAACTGTGGTTTCTCAGAATAATACACATGTATGACTGACAGCTGTACTTTAAATATATTAAGCAGTACTACTTAAAAAAAAAGTGTTCTCAGTTTGCAGTAGTTAGATACTGTTGAACATTTTCTGGTATTAAAACAGTAACCACAAGCAATACTGTAGCAGGAACATGTCAGAAAAGAACAAGGCCTTCAAGTCAAGGTCAATCCAATTAAAATTTTAAAACAGTACAAGAAAGAATGTAGGGATGTTACTAAGTGAGATAATTACATTACTTTCTACATTTTATTGGCCATTTTAAGGCAAGGTTACATGAGGAGTACAATTAGATATTAAAAATTAATTTTCCACCTAACAAGTAGTATATCTTCCATAAGATAAAACCTGTTTGTAACAACAAATTGATAAATAAATTGAAAGACAGGGAAAACAAAAGGACGGGCAGACAGATGTCAACTGTCCATCCATAATATTCATTATGTACTCATTAGTATGATTAAATTGCTTTGTTAAGGCTGGTATTTTAACATCTTGTACATGTAAAGTAGAATAATTGGAAGGAAGACATAATAAACAACATTTTAAGGCTAGCAATATTATATAATATTATTAGTTGGGCAGATGCATTCTATTACATTAATATATAAAGCGGGTCTTTCAAATCTGCATCATGTTTAAAGTCAAATTTCTAATAAAGCATATGCTATAGGGAAAGAACCAATTTAAATAATAAGGCTTAAGGAAGAATCTTTAGGCTAGGTTCACACTAGCATTTTGTGTGCAACATATTTAAAAAAAAAAAAATCACCAGTGAAAATACGCCTAGAATAGACGCCAGAGAAAATCCATAGAGAACAATGCTAATGGAAGAAAAGCATTCACATTAGCGTTCCATTGAGAATGGATTACGCTAGAACACTACTTGCGCTATTTGTTCAAGCATATGGAATGCAGTGTATTTTATATGACTAGATTAGTTTCAATAGGAATTTAACAGTTGGGATTGCACACAGCGCAAAATGTGCTGCTAAACTGATATTCATTCGGATTCATTTTGTAATAGCAAAAAAAGACAACGAAAAAGCACTTATGCAAATTCGCTGTCAAAGAAAATCCAATTCAAATCTTAGAAATGGGATTCAACAATCCAACTGGGAACTTTCGTAGACTTTGATGGGCTGCTAATGTATCCTGCTTTTAATGGAGAAGATTTTCTGTAGCATCTATTCTGGGCATATTTTTACCAGAGATTTTTTTTACAAAATACGTTGCTCACAATACGCTAGTGTGAACATAGCCTTAATGCAAGCACATTTGTTTTTTACCTATTTGTCTCCACCAATAGTTAAGACTGAATTCAAACTTAATAAGAAAAGGTGGGGGTGTATCACTTGCGCTTGATGGATCTCTTAACTCACGCTAATAAAAATAGCAAAAGTCAAAGTGATAAACTATAACCAATTCCCAAAGAATATTGAAAACAAATAAAATCAATACAACAACAAATTCATGTGGTTTGCCAATCCTGTAAATGACTACAGATGAAATTTCTTCTTGTGTGGAAAAGGTTAAGGGGGTAATTCAGGATAGTGCGAAGTGAGGTGCGGAGTCCTCGCCTTACTTCGCACTGACTGATATGCGCTCGCTGATGTCCGTGTGCAGGACATCAGCGAGCGCATATCAGTCAGTGCGAAGTAAGGTGAGGACTCCGCACCTCACTTCGCACTATCCTGAATTACCCCTAAATATCACAAAAGAGTCATGAAAAAGAAAAGACTCTCATGATGTGTGTAGACTTTTCTCTATATGGTCAGTTTTGATTAAGACAACCATACCACTTTCCTTATCTTCTAGTTTAATTACAATATTCAAAGAATATAGAAGATAGTGCTGCACACACCAAAAAAATGTGTTTTTTCTTTGGATTAATTATAATAACCTCCATATCAAGTGTTTTTCCCCAGTAGTTTTTTCATGTGATACAGAATGATTAAGTAGGCAGCACTGATAAACTCCAGCACCGCAAAATGTGTGTGGGATGTGTACTGGCCAGTTTTCCATGAAAATGTACCTACTTTACTTTACTTTACTACTTAGCACATGAGCACAAGTTACCTTTCCCTCTGTAATCTCCTGTAAACAAGCTGAATTTATGCGGTCAAAAGGTCACCACACTGCTTAACCAATAGCAGCCAGGTAGCTTTTTCTTCTCATGTTGTTGCCTGACTTGCAGAACAGAAAGAGGAAGGGGAGTGGGGGGTGGAAAATGTCAGCTCTCAGGAAAACTAATTAAGGGAAACAAACTACAAGTATTATTTCTTCCCTAAATCTTTTTTTAACTATTTATGTCAGCAATTGGATTAGTATAAAGGAGTTTTATATGTATGCGTGCAGTTATATCAGCACTATAGTGCCCCTTTAAAGTATTTTATGTTTTCTTGAGCCTTTCTTTTAAGGGAAAAAGAGGAACATCAAATGGAAAGTTACAGAATCAGTTAGAGGTTCATCTGGGAGGGCTTTTTCATCCCTATAATGTGATATTTATCATTTTCCATACAAGGAGTTTTATCTGTGATCATTTCCAGGATTGACCAAACCACATGCACTTGTTTTTTTATTATGTCTTTATTGATTTTATTTGCTTTGGATTCAGATTTAAGAGTAGACTATAATGCTGCTAAGTTATAAAATAAAATACAAGTATTTCCAAAATAAAAACAAAACACTAGTTCTCCTGTCCAGTATCAATGGAAAGTTTTGTTCCATTACATAAGGTGGCTTAGTGGCTTGGTGGTCACTTACTCAACTCAGAGCTGCAGTTATACAACAAATAAAGCAACCCAGTAAATAACTAATACTAATTTTTTATATTTTTTATATTTTTCACTGCATGCAGCATGTGTCAATAATTTCAACTAATTTTACTCAATTAAATTGCCTTTATATGGACTGTATTTAAATGTATCTGTCATAACTGTTATATATGTATAAAGAATGATTGGCCTTTTCTTTGCATGTGCTACTAAATAGTTTATTTTAAATACATAAAATGTGATCTGTGCTTACCATTAAATTGCTGCATGGTTAAACATTTACTATACTGAAATGAGAAAGCATTTCATTAACCACAGCTGTGAAGTAAATAAAATCCCTTATTTTCTGTGGCTCTGCTGACAAGAGATAACATTTACTAACAGGTTACTAAATGGCACACAAAACCCATATTACCATTAAAGATGCATTATATGCTTGTTACATCAAAGGGAAATAGTATTCATTTAACAAACAGTAAATACCCCTTAGCTAGCAAAATATATAGACCACTTGTTTTATCTGTTTCAATAGTGTTGCTTTATGCTCCAAGTTTTGAAAGGCCCCATGAATGCAAGTTATTTTAATCTTCTCATTTATTAAACATTCATAATCTGTGTAGAATAGCACCTGTAGCCTTGCACAGTGCATCAGGAGATTACTAAAATAATCACATTTTGTTTATTGCAGCAACTCAGAAAAACCAGAACAAAACACTACTGCGGTTACTCCAACAAGACACAAGTTTGATAATGCATGCCACTTCATCATACAGTACCCATCATGCTATGAGAGACAGGCAATATAAAGTATATGCTATATAGTAAAACCTAAATTTATCAATATGCTGTCAAAATGTTAAATTTACATCAACAACATTTTACAATGAAACAGAAAAGCTCATTTACTTTTAAAAAACAGCTGAAAACAAAGTGCACTAATTACACATGACGGAGGCGATAGGCCACTCAGGGAGTTGGAGGATTAAGAGTTAATGTGTAGGAAAAATTATCGACTGTCTTTTGAATGCTGGGAGTTGTAGTGCTATAACAGCCACACATTTTTGAATCTCTGGACTATTGAACAGAGATGAAAGTTATAAACAAGAAGAAGGTGAAAAAGATAATTAAAATTGACCCTCTTTTTTTAGTTATTCGTTTTTCAATTTGGGAAGTCAATTCATTATTTTTGTAATTATGTATTTAGATTTTATATATTATAGGATTTTTTTATGGGAATATGTTCCCGCTGAATTGAACTTTAAATAAGTGCTGAGTATATTTCTTTGGTTCACAATACAAAAATATTTTACTTACAGTAAATGCAGGCCTCAGAGACATCAAATAATATGCTTACAAAGGCAAAAGACCCTGGAAAATGCCTTATTTTGTGATTTTTTTTTAGGTTTAAAAAAATCAGAAGAAAAATAAAATGAAATTAAAACAAACTGTTATCAGAACCTAAACCAAAATGTGGAGGACAGGATCAAGAATATACACCAAATGTATTAATCTGTAATACAGAAGGTTTCCTCAGAACAAAACAGGAATCAATAAAACACATCTAAAAATGATTACTGAGTTAGCACACTATCTAAAAGATATTTTTCAGCCTTACCATTGTATATGACTGCACTATTATCCTGTATTTATTGTTCCAAGATCAGCATATTTTGTATAAGTAGTTCTCAAACTGTGAGGTGAACCCTTAGTTAAGGTTTTATTTTTACTCTCCACTGTGTATGTATTTATACATGTATTTATATTGTGCTGCTAGGTTATACATTGCTGAACATTATTACAACATTTATATGTGATGTTAAAATGTATTTGTGCTTTAAAAAATATTATGGAAAAAAATTAACTTCAGACATTGCTATTTGGCCAGCAGCATATATACATAACTGCTGGGTCTGTTGTATTGCAGTCTTTCTAAAAAATGATAAAATATTAGAATTGTGAAAGGTGGTACTGCCAGTGATAAAAAACAACAACAAACAATTAAACCATTTATCAAGCACAAAAACTTTTAACTGAATCAGAAGTGACATTCCACAACATATCCATGTCTCTTTTTTAGAAATAAAAACATAGAACTGATTTTAACAGGATTATGCAATAAGAAAAAACAAAAGAGCAAACATATTATTGGTACATTACCTAGTGCTGTAAAATACATCAAAACTGCTGGAAATTGACTAATTGTGAATACCATGCATCTAAACAGTTTTCCAAAATGCAAGCATCTTGTAAAATGTACAGTATGTATCCAGCAAAAATACTCTCTGGAATATAATCTGATTTTTCAATAAATGAATAAATTAACAATGACACATGTTAATTGCATACACCAAAATAAATGCATTTTAGCCAATATAATAATACTTCAATTAATTTACCTTAGATGAATATTGTCCTTCCAGTAGCTTAAGATGCCACTTGTATTACTTCTTAAGGTGCCATCTGTGGGTTTTTAATAACTTGTTTGGAATGTGTTGACAAGTGATACTAGATTACCAGGAAATGACCTTACCCCTCTGTCCCCTGAGATATTTTATCCCCTCAATAGTTTATCAGTCATATGACAGATTTGCAAAGTGAGATGTTCAATTTCATTCCATGGAGTTTCAGGTTCATCAGCATTTAGAAAACTGAGTCATAGCTAAAGAATAATAAAATAAATGTAAAGTAAACTTTTTGTTTAGTTTGAAAATTAGGGATGTTAATTCTCCAAATGATTTTATTTAAACAAACAGACCGAAATAGCTAGATGTATACAGTATGTAAAAGCAGAAACACAGAAAGAAATGAAATACTATTTATTTTACTTTTATTAGTGTTGTTTTATTCTGTAATTATATAGGGTTAGTGATTATCTTTAACAAGCGAAATTAAAACATGCATAAAAAAACTACCATAAACAGCGATCATGCAAATACTATAAACAATTATTATACAGCTGTATCACATTAAAACATGAAATTGTATTTATTTTTAATCAGTTGAATGAATATTATTACTTTATGCTCAACACTGCTTTCGGCCACTGAAACTAGAACAATAAAATATATTATACTTACATGTTAGTTAAAGAAAAAGCAGGAAGCAATTTTACTGTTTATCTAAAATATATTTTATTTTTATGACCAATTCCATATATATATATATATATATATATATATATATATATATATATATACCATGACATTGCTTCTACCTCCTTGAAGTAATACCATAGAAAGATACAAAATCCCATTTTGACTGTCATGGCAACAATTGCTATATAGTTTTGAGAATTATCTTTGAAATTAAATTCTTGATTTGTATTGCTTTGCTCTTCTCTTTTGCTGGTTTCAATAAGGTAACAAACCCATTCCTAGTCCCAAACTTTTATATAGATAATACAAATTCATGAAGTTTCAAATATATAAAAATATGGCTGGTATCAGAAAAGATAAAAACATACAGCAATAAATACAGAATTCCTTCAAAGATAAAACTTTTACAGGTACTGCAGAGGAATAACTGCCTTTCCAATCAATTTGTAATTTTTTTTTCTGATCCTTTGTTTGTACTAATTGCTGATTACTTAATTATGATGGTAAGATCATTAGGATTTAAAAAAAAATATTCTTTATTTATACAGAGAAAAATTCACCTATAAATCATATGCAATCGTTTAGCCTACATTCCTGCAACACAATAAACTTACAATATTTCCCTTCCAAGACTAGTGCTTAATTATTTCTACTTTATCTACAGGTACAGTACAGTCTTTGTAACAATTCAGCTTCACCCTCTGCTGAGTAAGCTGGTACCTGAGGCACAGGCTTCAACAGAGCATGCATGAAAACCTCATTGATATGCCTAATTAAAAAAAAATTAATAGATCATGTGACATTATCCAACCAGTCATACACTATATGGAATGATGTGTCCAGGTTAAATTGTCATTTTTTACAAACCAATACATATCAATCCATTAGGGAAATACCAATGATGTTTTAAGAAATGCTCAATCACACCTGCAATTGTCCTATCTTGGGTCACATAGTGGCACATGGGTTTGTAGTTCTTCAAATGTAAGATATTTATTGTTTAGATATATCTGATCTTGGAACGTTATGCCCTGCTGAATCCATGATTGAAAGGCTACTTTGTTACATCCAGGGGGAGAAAGCTTTATTTGCGTGACGGTTTGATTCTGAGCTGTGTATTTTAAGTTTAGTCGCCCATTTGTCCCATATTTTCAGTGTGAGGAAGGTGGTGGGGAATAATTTGGATGTGTTATTTATGTTTTGTGGTTGTATCCATATTAACCTTCGTCCGGCTGAGTAGGTACAATTGTAACTATCCATTTTAAAATTGCAATAACTTTTTTTCGAAAAGCCGTAGAGGGCTGAAATTTCGTAACATCTCTGCAGTTTTGGTCCAGAATATATTGGCTAAATTTCAATAAAATATTTCCACACCCTTCTGAGATAAGGGGTCGAGATATTTTTGCATCCATAACAAGCTGCATAGGTACAAATGTACCCTCATATATTTTGAATTAAGATAATGCAAGGAAAAAAGAATAATATTGTTTTTAATGATAATGCTATTTTATTATTATAAACAAGTAAAAAACTGATTTTCTAAGTCTTAGAAGCACTATGAAGAGTTTTACATCTAATGAAATCTTTTATCTAATCCAAAAAGCCTCCTATTATAATATGAACCACTGAGTTATTCTCTGCCAAAAGAGCAGGTATGGTAAACTGACAATAGGTCCATTAGATTAGTATAATTGCTCTTTCATATTTACATTTTTACTCTCTACTTACCGATTAGATTAAATATAAAAAATACAAATATTTTGGTTTGTGTTATTATAAACATGAAGCTAGTAAAACATTTACAATATACTTACGTTATACACAGTAGAGTGATTTAGAGAATGTTTTATGCAGCAGTGACTAGAAAATCAAATTCAAATTGATGGCACATTTTTAATTACTCTGTTAATATTGTAGGAAGCTTTATTTTATTTGATACAAATGCAAATATATTTTATTTACCTCTATTTCCGGGAGCAGATGGCTATGTGTTCATTGACTGCTGTGCTACAATTTTCTCTCTTCCAAATGAACATATCAGCATACAAAGAAATCCAAAATATACAGCAGTGCTAGCAGCAAGTTCAGAAAAGATGAAAAAGGGATTACTTGCATAACAGAACCCTTGTATGAAAGCAAATAAGTATTTAAAAAATACAAATTAGGTTTATAGAAAATTAAATTTGTGACTTAATTGATTTTATCTACTACTTACTGTTTATCCTAGTAAATTATATTGGGTTTATTCATACTGTTTATCCTAGTATAATATATTGGGTAAATCCTATTATATAGTATTGGGTCAAACTATTTTTATTAGGTGGGAATATACATTGAAAGCCATTTCATTCAAGTCAGTTTCATTCTTTAGCACCATTTCACCTACTAATTCTTTCATTCTTTTTTGACCATTTCTTTTCTTTCCCCTCGATGGGTGATTTTGACTTTTTTTATTCTAAAAAAAAGTACTTAGCTGCATCAAAATCAGACTTTTTTAGTATTGGTTTTGTGGAAAAATAGCTGCTAATACTGATATGTACCTGGATAGCTGTGAGAAGTTAATAAAATCGCAATGCCAAATCAAATAGAAAAGGAGAGATTGTACTACCAATGACAAAAATATGTTGAGAATAGCCATTCTGCATTGGCAAATGCTACAGATTTTTTCAGATATGCATCAGAACTTTAATCAGAGTCAATTTGAATTTATGAAAATGATCACCCAACAATTTTAACCAATAGTAAAAATGCTACACATTCCAGAAACAGTTTAAGAGGAATATAACCCAGCCTCATGACCATGGCATCATAGTTAAGCTAAAAATACTTTGTCTGTTAAAACTTTTATGTTATATCTATATATTATATTAAAGTATGGTGGGAGATTTGAGTGCTGAGGTATCTCTAAACCAGTAAAATGTAATGATAAATTACTGTATAATAAATTATATACAGTTAGTCCTCAGGTTACGACGGTCTCGAGTTACGTCGTTTCGTGGTTACGACGCTCTATATGATAGTTTGGTATAGGTCTGGTGTAGTTATAGGTGTTAGAATAGGTGTTTGGATAGGCTAAGTGTTTGCAGTACAGTACTGTTATTATGGTACAGTACTGTATGTCAATGTATGGTCCGACTTACATCGAAATTTGGTTTACAACACCGTGTAAGAACAGATCAACGTCATAAGTCGAGGACTACCTGTACATATATATTTGCTCTGTTGTCCTTTTTTTTCAGACCTTTGAAGTAGTCCTGTTTGGGTCCATGTTGTCTGCAATGTAATCCTCTTTTGTCCCAGAGAACAGTTCAATGGCAGGGAAACCTTCTTCACTCAGGACACAATCTATCAACATGATCTGTTGATTGCACCACTGCTTTTTGCCACTAAAAAAACAAACAAAAACAAAACAAAAAAAAAAACGACAAAAAAACTGTCAATCACTCTTAACTTGGTGTAAGCCTTTATTTCCTAGGACTGATGGAGGTGAACGTTCTTTTACAATACCATTACTATGTTTTAAAAAGGCTTCTGTAATATGTAGAAAAATTAAAACAGTCTGTCAAGAAATCAAAAACAGAATTCAGCAAAATAAATAACAAATAGGAAGGCAGACTTTCTACTTGTTTTTAAATATTTGACTGTGACTCACTTATACCCATTTTATGTGGATGTGGATAGAACTAGTTCCCAGCAAGGCAAAATATGAGACATTACTATTTAGATTAACATGGCAGTTATCTGATTGGGAGCATTGTTGATATGCTGCATGATAAAGTCATTTTCCAACCAGTATCAGAACTAATTTGAGTTTTTAGCTCAACTTGAAATAACATATATTTGAGAAATAGTTTAAACTGTGCTACAATACTGACATGAATCAGAAATAAAAGGCATTCCTTTTGTTTTCACATTTTTTACTGCAAACTTTTTGATTTACTGTTTTCAAATTTTTATCTATATTTACACCACATTTTTAATTTGTAACATCTGAAAACTGTTTGCTACTCCTGACCTCCTAACCATTATTTTCTATGAGGTACAGTTTTGAAAATATCAGTGCAATTACTTCTAAAATGCATCAAAGCACATCACATTTGCTTCTCAAAGCATTCAAAATATGTAAACATGGTGGCGGTTATTCCCTAAGGTGCGAATTTGATAGTCGAACAGCGGATTCCCATAGCAAATCCGCGACAATTTCCCCATTGTAAAGTCGTGACAATTTTTTAATGTTAATATTGCAACAATATTTTCATTATAAAGACGTGACTGCGACAGTAGCAGCCTATTGAGACTGGCTTTATCTGACGAATTTGCACCTATACACAACAATTCAGACATTATTGAATAACCCCTGGTGACTTTTATGAAACAGTGCCTTTGTTGGTATACATTTTCATTATATACAACTCACATATTTCAGGAATTTTCACAGTTAATTCCATATAAAACGATGATTGAACACTATTATCCCAATTATGCTTGCAACATCAACAAACTAATATTAAAGCCCCAAACCAACAAAATAACACACCCAACATATAGATATTATTATGTATTATATATATAGAGCAGAAATATATCTTAGGGATATTGATGGCCTCTCTCGCTATCCCTATGATATATAATTACCCAGTGGAACATGTTATACTCACAACAAATTCTTCCCTGCAGTAAACCTATCATGAAGCAGCTATAAATAAATGAAATCTTGGGAGATTGCTGTCTATTATCTCTCATCATTGTCTATTGATCCTTATAATATTATAGTGCCCCAAGAGATAATTGCCTATTATTTCTCATCTAGTCATCATATGTAGCATTCCTGGGAATTTGGATGCAGCTAAATTAGAATGTTTCTTTCCTTTTTCTATATATGTCAAAGAATAGAATGCAACTGAAAATAAAGATTTTAATGAAGATTTGTGTTAACATGAACCGACAGGAGCATATCATTTTAGTATATAATATTTATTTTTATTACTTACAAACCACAAGTTTGATTTACTTTATTTACTGTATATTACCCAAGATATAAAAATCAAAGTAAAAAACTCAAAGGAGATATTTATTAAAGACTGAAAAGTATGATGTTTTTTATTATTTGTTTTCCCCACATTTATTGATTTTTATGAAAATATCAGAAATTAAAATTTAGGTATAGACTCATTTGAAAAAAGCTGCATTGCAACACTATTTTTAACCAATTTCAGTGATGTTTTTGTTGAATTTTCAGATTTCCACCTCATCACTGGCCCTCTGGAAAAATAGGTAGCTGTTTGTGAATGAATGCCATCACTGTACATCATTCATACATTTGGATTGGGCTTATAACAGTACTCAAACACCTTCACAACCAAAACATTATTTTTAGGTTCTCTAAAATGTTTTCATGAAATTAATCTCCAATAGCTTTCAATTCGTTTCGCACACCAATCTGTCCTGTCGGATAGGCTGGTGGTGAAGGAGGCATTCAACCAATCTCTTGCACCACAATGACAGGATTCCAGTGGCAGAGTGATAGTAACAGTGCAGACAGAGAAAGCAGTGAGAGAAACTTGAATATGCTGGCTCACAGTGCGTTGCTTTGCAACCAACATTCTAAGCATGTTTAGAGAAAGCTGAACATCAGGCCTGCTTAGAGTATCTGTAGTGCTGATGAACAAGATTACAAGGATCACTGTCAGAGTAACACAGGAGGACCACACCACAGGCCAACTGAGCAGAAGTCAGGGAGGCAAGCAGAAAGTCTCCACCCAAAGCTGAGCAACACAACCGATCAGGATTTCAATTCCAATCAGGATTAAACTTAAATGCACTCAGAATAAAGCATAGTCAAAATACCATGTTCATTACACAAAACCAACTTACTCCGGTTAAGCCCTGCCACTGCAGACAGGGTTGCAAAATCCTAATAACACCAAAATACAATTTTTTTTAATTTTTTTTTTTTTTTAGCAGAAACGGCTTTGGATTTTTAATTTAAGTGAGTTTTGTTATTTGAAAATGGGGGCTTAAACTTGGCAATCACAAATTATAAGGTGTCATTACATGTCAGATAACAGATGGTGAATGTATACTGACGATTGTGATCAGCAAGTAATAAGGTTCTTTTAGTAGAAAAGTAGGTTTATGAGATTAGAATTAGTACTAGTTACTTATCCAAACCACCCAGAACTTGAAAATATTTTTAAAGTGTACTTGACAGAGATAATGTCATAGTGATTCTCTCTTTCCCAGCCTATGGCCTACAAGTGATATGTGCTCATTGCGACAGCACACAGGCTTTAATCAGTCTTAGATTGTCCAACTTCTCTTAAAGAGATTCAGTGGGGATGGCAAAAAAAGCAATTCAAAGCAAGTCTTTATTTTTTCTAAAGAAGACACGCAGGGCGAAATTTACTAAGGGCGGATTTAGTCCGCCCGAAGTTAATTTATGACCGCACGTGCGGTATTCCGATCGATTTGCGATCGCACGCAAATATATGTATATATATATACACATATATATATATATACATATATATGTATACATATATATACATATATATACACATATACAGTATATATATATATACATATATACATACACATATATACATATATACATACACATACAGTGGGGAAAAAAAGTATTTAGTCAGTCACTAATAGTGCAAGTTCCACCACT